>JASVEL010010158.1:0-70000 GCA_032618575.1 Nicotiana noctiflora
CCTACAATCATAACACGAATGTAGCGTCCCCGGCAAAAGGGACGTCAGTACACTTGAATTGTACTGGCATGTATGGACAAACTTTGTCCCAAGTAAACTCAAGCCATTGAATTACATCAACAATTAATTAAGCCAGCCAACCATGTTTCCACATTTTTCCTCATTTCAAATAATTCTCAACACAAAGCACTTTCTACGATCAACCAATTTAACCATAACCAATCAATCACGTAAAGCACAAGTAGTCAAACAAAGGGGCAATCAGTGCCCCACAGGTTGCAAACTCTCCTGCTGTCTCCTTTCACAATTTCACATTATTGATTTTTCTATCAATTTTCAATAGCAATTTCGATCGCTTTCCATCCTTATTGCCCCTGACCACCCTTATTACCTCGGCCACCCTTATCACCCCAACCCACACCTTATTTCCTCACGTTGCGGCGCGCAACACGACCCCGCCTTACAGTTTAAAACACAACAATTTCAAACAGCAGATAAGATACTACACACAATTTCAACAAGTTCAAATAAGCAACTTGCACATTGTTTCATGTTCTCAATTACCTATCAAGCCAATATCACAACCAAGTTACAATATTTCCATAATCAAGAATATTCACACAAGTATGTTCAACAATTTTCCACAATTCAAGTGTTTCATCTCTTTCCACAATAAACCAATTCTCGAGTGTTTCGTTTCTTTTCCACAAGGTGCCATATAGGCCATCATAAGCATTATTCACAATTCTTTTACCAAATTAAACTCTCATTTTACAACCCTCATAGCTCAACAACAAACTTTGAATATCCAACAACAACATCAAGAATTTCACACAATTTATCAATTTAACACGAACCAAACAAACTTCACACATATAGGCGATTTCACAAGAATCAAAATTAGCCATACATACCTGGTGATGAGTTTTCTTCCTACTTTATGCTTACCCAAGATATCCTACACTTGCCAACCTTGTTCTTGAAGACTCTTACTTCTACTCACTTCTTTTTACTAGAAATCAAGTTCAATAATCATGCATGAGTGTAAAATTCTATTTTCAAAAGCTATTATATGCAAACCTCTCTTTACCCAATTTAAATCTGAAAATTAGAGAAAATAGTTGGGGATTTTACCTTGAAATGATTTGGGGAAGTTGAATCTTTGCCCTAGAATCCTTTGAACTAAGATGGTTGGAACAATCTTTGAAGATGAAAGATTTCTCTCTCTAACAACCCTCTCTTCTCTCTCTAATTTTGGTAAGATGATATGATAAAATGAAGAAGAAAGGTGTTATATTAAAGAAGAGATCGGGTCAAAATGTTACAAAAATCTGGACCGGGTCAATTATGCGGTGCACTTTGCGACCGCAGAATCAACATGCGGTCCGCGTAGTGCCGCAGAATGGCCTCAAAATTACACAAGTTTTGTTACAGAATGCGACCAATATGCGGTCCGCATTCTTGATATGCGATCGCAAAGTGCATCGCAGATTCACTATGCGATTGCATATCGACCGCATTTCCAACACGATTTTGGGGGACTTTCTGGAACGCTTTGCGGCAAGAATGCGGTCCGCATAACAGGTTTGCGGTCGCATTCTTGACCGCATATTTGACACTTTTCGGAAAAATTAATTCTCTACATTTTTGAAACTTAAATCACTACCAAGGGTCCGATCCTTAAATTCTACGCATTCCTAACACATTATTCGGACCATGACACTATAGCTACTAGGTTTTATGCACAAATATTTTACGGGGCCTTACAGTCACTCGCCCTAAGCAAGATCGGTTCAGCAGGCCAATTCACGCATCTTCCGTAGAGTACCAGAAAAGACCTATGAGCTAACTTTCCATTTGACGACAAAGAGCAATCGGACCTGTTAAAGTCATATCTTTGACTTATATACACGGTCTTCGGAGAGGACTTTTTAATCAGAATTGATTTAGCAGTCCATACCAGGTTGATTTAGGAGTGACTGGCAGTGAATGCCCGGTAGCAAATTTGCGAAGCAGACTCGGCTTAACTTTACTTGAGTTCGCTTTCCCCGGGAAATTATGGAATAAGCTTTTTATTTCTCTTAGCGACTATGAGCTTATAGGAAGCGGAATGAACTTGGTTAGCTGGGATTAAGAAGGTATAGGATTTGATTAGCGCGCCTTCCGCATGTCCTTTACTTACTGTGTCGATGGTATGGCTGAGATGGCAATCTTTCTCCTTGGCTTGTTCTCGAGATCCGATGTTCGAAAGACAACCAATCCTTGCCCAGTAACCATTTTGAGTGGGAGTTCAGATCTATGTTCAAAGGAGGGGGTCTATTATCAGAGTGTCAATAATCAGGTTCTTGCCTTGAATTGGTTTTCATTTCACACTATCTGGTCACTGGTTTGATGTTAATGCTCCGTGAGTGTATAACGAACATAATGTTCTTATTTACTTGTTGGAAAGGTTTGGGTGTGGATGAAAAGTGAGTGCCGGCTTTTCAAAAAGATATTTGGATCCATCCTTGCCAATATGAGAAGGGAATAGGCCTTGAGGGTAATTTCGGAGCCTCTGCCTAGCCCACACCAACGCGAGGCATGTCTTTTCCAAGGTCGAATATGACGACTCGTAGTGCGTCAACTTCTTTCTCAAGCAGTAATCTTTCCTTTATTCCCCTTTCATCATTCTGGCCTAAGACGCATCTCATGGAGTTTTCCGTGACCGAGAGGTATAGCAAGAGGGGTCTTCCCTGAATAAAAAAAAGTACCAAGATAGGAGAATAGAAAAGATAGGTCTTAATCTTCTCGAAAGCACTCTGCATAGTCAGCCTAGGGCATCGTTCTACTCCTTTTCTTCTTCCTCAAGAGCTTGAAAATGGGCTCACAAAAGGGAGTGAGCTGCGCGATGAACCTGCTGATATACTACCCAAGAATCCTCTTCTTTCTTTCCTTTCTCGAGGAATGAGCACACCTTCAACTAGGCACCGGTGCCTAGATTTTCTGTCTCTACCAACTCGTAACATCGCTCCTGACTATTCATATTCATGGCTTATTCATAATCAAGGTTGTAACCTCCTAATCAAAGAGTGGAATTCTCTGCTCCACTCGGAAAACTCCATTGCTTTGACTATCCTTAATGACCTGAGGATGCTTCAAGCCTTCAAAGAATATCAATTGACTGGAGAAAGGATAATCTGCCTTCTAACCCGAGCTCCAGTTATTCCGGCCCCAAAGAGAGAGCGTGCCAAAGCCCGATGAATAGACAGGGGATGGACAGTCCTCCCATTCAGGTAAGAGGAAGGGGGGAAGTCTTTGGCATTCCTGCCTTTCTGTCAAAAATACAATAAACATAGAAGAGAAAAAGACTGGCGTCCTCCCGGAGGTCTAGCCAATGAAGGCCAACTTAAGTATTGACCTGGCATACTTAACTTAATAGGCTTGCAGAGGAAAGGCCTAGCCCTTGGAGCCGTACTACCAAGAACAAGATCAGGGGAATCTGTACCCTCAGGCATCAAATCTGAGGTTGACGTCAAGCCTCACTTTTCAGTGGAAGTTGAGCTCGTCGGATCTGCTGCCCGTGAGGTTAGTGATCATTGACCCTACCCCTTCTTATTGCTATTTGTGACATTGAGTGCTTAAGAGAGATCAGCGGTCTTGTAGGTCCTTGGACGCTGGCCCTTATAGTCTAGTCTACTCATACCTTTACTAGGGCAATAGCTAGCCGGAAAAAAAAGACTTAGCCAAAAAGAAGTACATAATAAAAAAATGCTCCACGCTCTACCTTCCGTCCTCCTTAAACTAAGCTTTCTTGCATAGTAGCCTACCTTTTGTCTCAAGTTCGCTACATGGTAGCCTAGAGCTGACCCTAGATTTGATCAAGAAGTCTACAGCTAATTCTAGTTTCAGGGTCGCCAAATCATTTAGAGATAGAAGGAATGCTATCTCTAACAGCAATGCTTGTCTATCCTCTCCTGCCAAATTGAGAAATTCTGAGAGAAATTCATCCTTCGTTCAGTCTTTTTTTTCTAAAAGGCGGGTCTTCCTAGTGGGCTCGTTGCCACCAAGCAGTCATCTTTGATCCTGATCGACCGACCTTTCCGATCCCGAAACAAAAAGAGTTCAGCTTTTTTTTTTCGCTCATTCGGATGAATAAATTCCGTGAAGACGACGAGAGGTGCCGCCTGCTCTTTCCGCTCCTTCTCTTCTGGAGTAGAGCACTCATCTTTGTTCTCTTCCTTTCTTTATAATAAAAGCTTGGTAACTGTTCTGAGCGAGCCTTAACGTGACCTGAACGGTACCTATAAAGTGGAATCCCTTTCTCTTGGCTTCCAACTCATAAGGGAGTTGGTTTTCGAGGGACTAAAATTATCCATATTTATTGTCAAGCTTGGGCATACTAAACAATGACCCAATTGAGACCGTGGCCACACCTTGATAAAACAGTAATCATGTGGTCAACCCTGGATACGTGGCTCTTCGATGGGGGAAGGACCACGCTAGTCATTTGAGTGTGTGGTGTGTAGTGGGTGCGTCTTAGTGTCTTCTTACTACGAAAAATAAATGAGAAAATATATGATTCTCGTTCTCGAAACTCCACTCTTTTTCTCTTTCAAACCAGGAGGATTAGCATTTGGCCAAGATGTGATCTATCTCTTTCCTTGGCCTTCTTTCTATTTAGATGCCCGTTCATGATCTCAGCCCTCGAATCACTTTACTTTTTATTCAAGAGAATAATAAAGTAAAGAAGGGGTTCAAGACATAACTATAAGGAGGGATATTTAGCTATTTAGCCTTAGAGAATGGTTGACTTGAGAGCCGTAATCCCTTACTTTTAGAGAAGAAGGACAGCTCCGTTCGTGATTCCTGGGTGGGGATCACTTCACTCATGTGCCTGTAAAGTCTTCTTGCATCTTTCCTTGATAATCGACTAAGCGCGGACAGAAGCATCCATGAGCGAGAACTAGAACAGATAGGATGAATACGTGATCAGAGAATGAGATGGGAGGCGTGACTACCGTGCTCTAATGCTGAAAAGTACCTCTTATCCACCCTAAAAACGTGCGAGCATTGCAATGCAAGCGGCGAAACTGCAGCAAGAGCCCCTCTCCTTACAGTCAAGTGGCTGAACGCCCCTCTCATTTCGTCTATGCGGTTCTGCTTATTATGTCGTTTATATGCTTCTTAATAAACCAGAGGCCCCTCTTTTTTGTTCTTCGATTGCTTGCGCACTAATCTAGGGGCTAAGGGACCCAATTCTTCAGACACAAGGTGCAACTTACAACAGTCTTTGATCTAGCTATAAGGCTTCGAGCTGGTACAGAATACCCGGCTTTAGATCTTGATGCAACCAAACTTGACCCTATTTCAAGGTTGCCGCTAAGCAACATTTTCTGATGATGGTGAAGAGTATTCTCCCACAATGTCTAGTGGCAGGTCACCTTCCGGAGTTTGAGTCTCAAGCTAGGCAGCTTCTTGAATAGCTGTAGCCTAGCCTTTTCGTTAACTGGATCTCCAACCTCCATTGTTAATAAGTGGTGGCAAGACTCGAATCCTGGACCTCTACCTGCTCTACTATGGTGAATTGTGTGAACCGTCTCATCTAAAAAACATAGATATCAGAGAGCGAACACTTTGATTTAGTTAATTGTGTATTAACAGCTAGTACGTCGTTGTTGAGAAAGAATACCTCAAACAGTGTCATTTGAACACTTGGTTAAAAAATAATTTTGAAGAAAGTCAAGCGCACCAAGTGCGTGTGATAACGAGAAATTCACAATTAGAAAGAGTCTATAGTTTCCCATAGAAAGCATGTGGCTCAACAGTTTCAAGATTTAGGCAGAGTTTTGGTTATGTCTATCTTATCCACCATATATAACAATGAACTTTGTCCAATACCATTAAATAGGATAGAGCAAGGCTTAACTTGCAATTCATCACACAATAGAGCATCTTAAACTAGATGAAATTGAGGATTTGTCATTGTCCCCTCCAATTGTTGGCTCCATGCAGATTGCTGGAAGCAATGGCTTTTGCCATAACATAGAGTTCATCTCTCAAGCTTACCTAAGAAACAGAAGCTCTGAAATTGATATAGAGAGTAGAGGATGATACATCAATTGCTGATAAAGATCAAACCCTCCCCATATTTCTCAAGGTACTTTTTTTCCTCTAACTAATCTTTCATTTCTCAAAAATGTTTCAAAGAATCAAATTGTTGATATATGTTTCGGAGTTTTGGCTTCTGCCATTTAAATGGTCTTTGAATGCAGTTCGCGGATGTTGAGTACAAGGTGAAGATTAGCCGAGCTTCCTCCAACAATCCTGTCAAAGCAGTTGTATCAAGGTAGCTTCCCAGTTTGACCATGACAATTATACGCAGATACTCAAGGGTATAATAGGAAGGGTGAAATTCATGCCTTAATGGGGCCTTCTAGCAGTGGGAAAAGAACCTTGTTAAAGATATTGGGAGGAAGATTTCAAGAAAATGTCAGAGGAAGTGTCACATACAATGACATCCCATATAATACAACTATCAATAGGAGGTATATTTCCTATCCATCAATAATTCTTTTCTCCTTCTCTCTTTCTATTGCCTTAAATCCAAGAATATATAAAAGTCTTTCTTTCAATGTACATGATTTTGTATTAACTTCCATACCGAATTGAGCAATGTTGTGCTAGGTGGGTTTCGTGACACAAGGTGATGTGATTTTTCCACAATTGACTATAGAGGCAACCTTAGTTTTTGCTGCATTCTTAAGACTTCCAAGCAAGATGAGTCGACGTCAGAAGTATGAAAGAGCTGAAGCGATTATTAAAGAATTAGACCTCGAAAGGTATGTGCTATACCTTTCCATGAACTTCTTTCTCGCCCTTGATTACAAAGCACCACAATCTAAAACTATCAAAAGAAATTGAACATGATTGTTGCAACTGTTTATTCCTGAGTTTCACAATCATAGATGTCATCCCACGAGAATAGGTGGAGGACTTATTAAAGTCATATCTGGGGGAGAGAGAAAAAGAACTAGCATAGGGTATGAAATCCTTGTTGATCATTCTCTCCTCTTGCTTGACGAACCAATTTCAGGCCTTGATTCGTCCTCGGCAAGGAAGGAACGGGTCGGTTCCCCTTTCCGTCTTTTGGTAGCATAAAAAATAGATTCAAATTGACAAACCACCAAAAGAGTGAGAATAACGGGGCAAGTATACACTAGGCCATGTGCAACGAACAAAGTACAAGGATAGCACCGTACCCTCGTAGTCCTTAATCTTTGGCACATCTGGATTGGGATCAGCGAAAACTCACTCAGTCTGCGCGGCTACAGTGGAACCATACTTACTTTTTTTTTATGATATAAGGAGTGCACGGAACTTCATAAAGAGTGAATAGAACTCGCTCTATACCCATATCCCTGGAACAATGGTAAAATAAACTCCATCTTAGTCTCCAAAACTTTGACTTTGACTTGAATGAGTAAGTTTTCGCCTCTGTTGTTGAAAAGTCAGGACCCATTGTGGAATCTATTATAGACCCATCTGCCGGCCCTAAATCTATCTTACTCTTCCTTGGTCTCTTCCACGGATAGGTGGATAATATATAGAATGAATTCAAGGAGAAAGTCGCCGGTATACTGTGATACAGATTCAGGAAGGGCCAGACATGAATCGGAAAGAGTCACTTTCCTCATAGGAGAACGGGTGCGCGCTAAAGCTATAGAAGCTCTTTTTCGCGATATAGGTGTAATTTAATTAGTTCAGTACCTAAGGTCTTCCCTCGTCAAACGAATGAGAAAAAATTAGGTTGGCTTTTCGTCGTGCCCTTTTTCTCAATTATAGGGCAGAGAGACGGAGGCAACTGAAACTTTTGGAATCGAGTTTACGCTCTTTCCTCCTCTTTCGATAAGCTTTTCATAGTCGTAGTCGTATTCAAGTACCCTTACAGGGGAATCCACTTCTGAGATAGAGAGAATCCCGGGCTCTTTTTAGGGTTGAAGGAAGAAGTAAGCGCAGCTATAGGACTTCTTTGCGATATGGCAGCAGTAGAAAAGAAAGAAGCTGCTCACTCTGCTTTACCGAGAAGGGGTGACTATCATACGAATAAAGTAAGATGTTGGAACTCTTGCTTTCGTCTTGTTTTTACTCTTCCCCCCATCCTCATGTCCCTTGTCCACTCAACTCTGATACCCGAATATCCTTTTGTTTGAAGTTTATTGGACATGAATTAACCAGAATAGATGTACCCGCTGCTTCTTCTTTCTTCCATATGGGTTCAGTTTCGTAATGTTATTACCATACTCCAATTATTGAATTTGGTCTAGCTATATTACAAGCTTATGTTTTTTACGATCTTCATCTAATTATAGTGGACAACCGACTTTCATAATAAACAGAAGTTGGGGACATAGTAAACCTCCTACTATAAGAGCGATTCCCTAGGACCGGAAGGGGAAAGATTGAACTTTGAAAGACTGAGCCCCCGGCTTGCAAGATCGGGAGGGTTAGTGTCCTCTTAAGAAGGAATACCCAACTTCTGGGGTTAGCTTCGATCACGGGGAGAGAAGAGCGGACCATTGAAAGTCTCAATTCCTATATGCCCAATGTAGAGAGTTTTATTTCAAATCCAACGATTTATTTACCTAAGAATCCGCTGTTATGCAACTTAACCCTTCTCCGGAAACTCTTTCAGTTGTTGGATGCATAAAACAACTTATTCCCTTTTACGATGACTTGATGACCTTTGACACG
This sequence comes from Nicotiana noctiflora, assembly GCA_032618575.1. Lineage (NCBI taxonomy): Eukaryota > Viridiplantae > Streptophyta > Magnoliopsida > Solanales > Solanaceae > Nicotiana > Nicotiana noctiflora. The sequence goes on from JASVEL010010158.1 coordinate 8,731, forward strand.
TTAGACCTAGTTGGACGTAATCTTTACATTCACCTTTCACTCATGTAGTTGGACGGACTAGTGACTTTAAATTAAACCCTGAGACTGAGCCCTGCCTCTCACCTTTCAGTTCATTGCAAGGAAAGACTAAAAAGAAAAAAGGAAGCTTTCAGCGGACACAAGCCCTTGGGACTTGACACTTGGACACCGGGAAGCTTGCCTCTTGAGACTGGGTCTTTCGTCTGGAACTACCCTTTTCCTTTCCAAAGTGGAATTCCTCCTTGCTTTCTCCTTTGACCTGTGCCAAACTCCACTTTTGCTGTTGCCAGGTGGAATGATTCATTCAACCTTGGTATCGGTAACTAAGACTTCCTTCTCTATCGAATGAATCTTCAAATCATCCTCTTCAAACCACGAATCCGATCACGGTTTCCAGTTGACTTTATCTCTGGTGTCAGGGGCAGGAGAACACTTCACAAAATGCGCTTTGACAGCGAACGAGATCTTTGAAATTCAATCAGAACAACGCTGGGTGGGTAAGATATAGGATTCTTGTTTGAGTCGCGTGGATCACAAAATGGATCTATGATTTCAAGTCCATACGTTGATTATGAGAAAAATGAATCAATTAGCTTTTTTCCTAGTTATGCCTCCAACTCGAGATTTTTCTTCATAGAACTGTCCCTCAAATGTATATTCATCCATCTAACAGCTGCATCTTCTTTAGTGAATGAAAGAGGGACTCATTTCATAGGTAGCAAGGATAGGAAGAAGGGGTTCAATGAAGGCTGATTTTGAGGTTTTTATTCCAACTAGCGAGGAAATGCCTCGTTATGGTCCTATAGATGAATGTGAAAAGCAGAATCGTATGATTCAGATACTTGACGAAATGAACAGATAAAAGATCGGGATTGCCGGGATGACCTATTTCAAGATCAGATGATCCACCTCTTTCTCTACTTTGGAGGGCTAACTCATATAGGATAGATACGAGGGAAACAACCCATAAAAGAGAGATCTAATGCCCTTTCCGATGCAGTTCACGATACGGAGCTGCCAACTAGCTAAGCTAGTTAGTTTGTTGTTAGATTATCTATCCTAGTAAGAAGACGGAAATAATATACTATACACTATAGGAGAGTCGAAGAATAGACCTGTTGGAACTATATCAACATTAGAATGACAAGGAATATCCGTATCGGTATATAATAAGTTGGGCTCAATCCTTCCCGCCCACCTCATTAATATCTGGAGGGAAGAATCCGAGGGTAGCCTGATGATTAAGGGACATGGACAGTATCAACAAGGTATGGTTCTTTTTTATCACCCCTGATGATGCACACTGCTTTAAATAAATCAAAGTGAATAATGCGCCAGACCGCCTAACCAGTTGAACCATTCTCTTATAGAACGGGTAAGCTGTCAGGTCAAAGTACGTATTTGAGGATTGGCTCTCCATGACAGATGTCTTCCTCCTCATTTTCCAATAACAAATTCAAATAGGCTTGAGCCCGATGAGTTGACCAATTCCTCTACCCCGCATTCTCTTTCTTTGATGTGAAGTGGATGTGGATTCGAACAACAAAAGGATTTTCAGCCAACTGAGCTACCTGAACAACTTTGAAATAAGTTTCCTATGTTATTGTAATTTGGCCCGCCTCGGGATTCTAACAATGACTGAAGCCTCTATCTTGAGGAGCCGAGTGACTTTATCTCTTTGAAGAAAGACGAACTCTTCTTTATATACACAATTTGATGTACGAAATTGGAAGAAGAATTGCTGCTCTCAACCGTGAACCAGGTCCAGGATTCAGACTAGGAATTGCTATTTTATCCGATGCAGTTAGCTCTATTCCCTGATCTGAGGGTGGGAACCGTCTTATCTTAGGGTAGGGGTAGCCCCACTTACTTTTGAGTCTATCAGCTGCAACAAGGGATCTGGGAATGAGTGTTGTGCTTGCCCCGACCGATACCACCATTCATTACCGTGAACCAGCCCCTCTTTAGTATAGGTAGTTCTTTCTTTAAAACAGATTCATTCCAGAATAGAAAACCGAATTTGGAATCAGAATCATGTTTGGAGCTTATTACTAGAACGAATAACACACCAGCGACTAGACTTCCTACGCTAGTAGGGCTTGTGGGCAAACCAAGAGATCTTATTTTATTCTTAAGGATAGGGAAGTCTAACTCACTCTCGGTGGGAGATATCGGAATAAAGTACCCTGCCACTGGATTCCATAGTTTTTGTAAAGGGATGTACACTTGTTCAGCCACTCTATAAGATAAGGATGCTTGTGTCTCTTTTAACTCCATAGCAAAATCCATCCATTCTTGTCCTTGTTAACTTAGAGATTGTGATTGATTCATGAATTATCAGTGTAGATAGGCATGGATCTGGTATGAACTCAGAAGCCTAATAAGGGAGAGTCTGGGTCCACCAGAGGAAGAGTACTTCTAGGCTTTCCAGGAATTGGAATTATTGAAGAAGCTCTTTATACTGGAATTAAATCCTACACATACGAGCATTCTGAATGCTAAAAAGTTTTGGTTCATTTTATTTACGATTTAAAATATGCTAAAAAACTTTCTTTCATTAGACCAGTCAATAAAGGAATGGCAGAGTAGTTGATCCCGACCCTTGCCGGTAAAAAAATATTCTATAAGACACTGAGTTGCGTCAGGAAGAGTAGAGTCAGAAGAAGAGTTAAAAACTTGAGTTGAATCAGCTGAGAGTTCAAGCCCCTTTTCTTTATAATAAGCTTCCACAGTTTTTTTTGTCCAATTTTGTCATTCAAGCTCATAAAGCTGAACAAGAATTATTCATGCGAGATTTGAGCTCATTAAAAAATGAACCTTGGTGTTGAAATTCTTTGAACCAAATCAGTTTTGTTCCTATCTCAACGAAAAGAATTTCTGACTTGCTTGCTCGCTTGATCACTGCAATCGAAGCCAACACAAGGATGGGAGGGCAAACAAAATACAATAGAGAACAAAATTTACTCGATGGAAGCCCACTGCACCTTCAACATCTACTGGATCTCAAAGAGAAACATAAATCTATTTCATCTGTAACTACAAGATAGGACTTTATATTCGCCTATGATAATGAGCCTCGAACCTTACTTTATTATATTATAATTTTATTTGTCTAATTTAGATACTAATGCAGGACTAATTTTCAAAAAACCTACCTCTGATATTGAGTCTTCGAGAGCCAGACTGGAAATGATAATCTCTACGGAAAGATAGTTGGCTACGATCCTAGACACCGTCTTATTGGCCCATGGAAATTATCTAAACCGAGCGGATCAAACCTTTCATCTTACTACTCAAGCAGATGCCGAACCTTATTATTTAGCGGCTCTCAAAAGTAAGAGAGATGGGTGGGGGCCTTTCTGATAGGCGGGACAAAGTGCTTTCAATGGTGATGAAAGAAGGGGAAATACATGTATGGTCAATATATTCTTCTTGCTTACTCGTTCAGCTCTATATATGTATATATTAGTTAGCGCGTTCTCTTTCAGACTGCTACCTGCTCGAACAATTGCTATTAGCTAAACAACCTTTTCTTTGTGTTTAACCGCGGTTAAACACAACCAAAGCAAAGGGTGGAAAGAGCTATAAGGAAGACTGATTCACTCGCTTTCGAGAAATAAGATTTACAACTTATTCTCCATTCGGCGAATCTTATTTCGTTGAATTCAACTCTTCTTTCATAAATTGGGTACAGAATAAGCACCAGTAGCCTATTGAGTTAGATGAGGCAGATGAATTTTATTAGCTTCTAGCGCAGCATTTCTGAATTCACTATAGGGTTAAGAGTGACTTGCTTACACTACTGAATAACCTTCACTTCAGCGAGCTGTAGGAAAAACTACATTCAATAAGAGAAAGTAAACATTTAATAGAAGGATCAGTGCCCGTAGCATTCCTGGAGTTAGGTTATGATGGTCGTGATGAGCTCTACTAGAAAGAAAATCTCTTCTATTCATAGATGAAGTCCTATCTAAGGGTCTTCGTTGCCCTTGAATTTTGATCCCTAGTTCAATTCAGAACTCCAGATGTGTAAGTAGCAGCCAAGCGGCTCTGTCATTTTCAAAGAAGTTATCCTTCTCTCACCATGCTTCTTAGTCTTATAGGATAACTCACCATTCAAGTAAGTCACTTTACCCGGCGCTTACTGTCTTCTTTCTAGCCTAATTGGTAGCAGTCCCTTTTTAGTACCACCTTTCCATTTCATCTCTTTCAGCAGCCTCGTAGGCCAGCTGAAGACCTGAATAAAGCAGTTCAAGCCTGCTCGAGATCTATCCAAGACCTGGCTGAAGGCTACTTCCAATTCAAGTGCCACTTATCTTAACACAACTTGGGCTTATCGACTCCCAGCCTAGCTAGACCTAGTGAAAGCAATCAAGCCAAATAAATACTTATTCTTTCAACGGTAAGAGTTGCAGATGAAATAGCAGTGGTTATGCCGATATCTACTCAAAGAAGAATAGTATTAAAGTTAAGACCGGTGCTATCCCTTTCCCCTGCTACTCTTCCTTACTAAATAATCAAAGAAGCATTTTCGATTCCCCGATCCACTATCGTGATAACATGCTAACTGTGGTTTGGCAAACCAAGGTCTAAGCGGGAATGCCCTATATAAGAGCCTACTTCCTTCTGATCTTTCTGCTCTTGGGGATTCATCTCTACCTTTTTCATAAAATGTAGTGGCTAAACCAGATAGTCCATTTCATCTCTTTTCTCGCTCCTCAAAAAAGACAGTTAGAAACTTCCTATTATGAATGGCTTCATTTCAGGTTGTGTTGTTACAGATCAGGCTATTCCAACAAGGCAAGGGGAGACAGATAACTAATCTAATTCAATACAGCTATGATCTGGCAATAGCGCAGATAAGATTAGACTGAATGTGTGAATGATATGGTTCTGGTTCTCTTCTATCCCGTTCCTTCAATCAAAGAATAATCCATGGCCAGGGCTAGTGCTAGTGCATAGTCATAGTTTTCCCTACATGCCTAACATCCACTCATTCTAGTCGAGTGCCTTGCAGCGCCTTTAACGATGAGAGAAGGCGATATCGAAGAGAATAACTCAACGGCTCTGGCTACTCCATCAACTCAATTTCATTGCGTATGTGAGGATGCTTGTCATCATAGTCTGAACTTTAAATCTTTCGTAGGCTCATCTCGTCAATTGGCATTCCGATCCTGGTCATTCAAAGATAGTCGGCGCTTTTAGTAATAGGCTATCGCCCATTTTTGATAGCCACAGCTCTGCCCGTTCCCTATTCCATTAAAGAATGAATTGGAATTTATCTGACAACAGCTGGGAAAAATCCATCTCTTTCCATCTCTATGTTCACTGAACTTGCTTCCTTTCTCGCTTTCATGAAGCCGACCTTAATAGACATCTCTTCCATATTCGTAGATGGAATGTCCGGTAAATCAATTCAATTAGATGCCGCTTACCTAGATGCGGTGCTTGTCCCTCGAAGCGAAGTGAAAGACCAAGACATTGGGGATTCTGAATCTGACAGCACTTTCCTCAGGTCGAACGGCTATAGATCCTGGCCTGATGAGGAAAGGGTTGAACTCATACTTGCCTTAAACTAATCTACTTGGATCCCGAATTCCATTCCATTTTCATTAAGGCATTTATTCCCTTCATGTAAAGGAAGAGTTCAACAGAAGTCATCTCTCTGACACTGACTATTCTTTCTACCTAAACTTGCAGCTTCTTTCATCAAAGATAGGTGTGAGCTAATTTTTTCGCTAAACCCGTCTCTGATCTTCTCTACTATTTTTGATGCTTTCTTGAGTGTAAGGTTCCTAATGTTCTCAGTTAGAAAGTATAGTCGTTCTCTCTTCCTGACCCTCTGGCCAAGCTATTTTGTCTGTTCATTGGATTGATGTCTGATAGCTTTTCCTTCTCTCCAACCGATGTCATGTCCCACTATGCTAGTTCTACTGTGCTTTCCTTCCTTGGCCTAAGACAGAAGGCTGGTCACTTCCCTTATTCATAGGGGCATCCCCTTTTCTATCGAGTAGTCACTCTTGGCCTCTTTCTGTCCTGACTCGGAAATGAACCCGATGGTCAATCTTTCCCTCGCTTGAGATGTTTCATTTCAGGTTAAGCAGGGGATCAAGACTCTAATGCTTTCATTCCTTCAGCTTCAGATAGGTGAATCAATGGGCTCATTTCCTTTCTTTCTCTTATCAAATCGGGAAAGGTTCCTCTTTGCATTGATTAGATAGTTGGAACTCTTTGTATATAGGTTACGCCTAGGGAAAGACCCTTAGAAGAGATAAGGAAGGTATTAAGAAAAGGAATCCGGTCTTTGACGATCCAGTCTTAGCTAGCAAGTGTATGGACTCATACTTTGAGGACTCCCTAGTGTGCCAGATAGCTTCTTTTGTCCCGTTTAAGCTGAAGCATACGAATGATGGATTTGTGTCCAACATGTGATCACAGCCGATACTGCATTTCTTTTTTTTCTCTGGGGGGCCCTGTGTAAGGGCAGACGGGAATGCCTACCCCTCTACATTAGTCTTTCTCCGCCCGAATCGGAATCAAAGTAGTATCCACCTTCTTCCTTTGCCGGTCTCCTAAGATCGATCTCTTGACTAAGTCATTTCACACGTTGCACTGAGAACAAGGGACTGATCCCGTACCGTGCTACTGCCTTGACCTAGGATTCTTTTCCTCACATTGGATTCTGAACTGAAAAGTTGATGCTTTCAAGGAAGGAGATTCTAAGACATCACATTTTGTGGCAAAGAGCCCATTCGATGGCATCCGCGCCCGCTTGAATTTCACTTTCACTCTTGGATAGCTATAGCTACGGGGCTTTTCTGGCTTGAACAGGAAGAAATCCAAGAGAGGAAAACTACTCCGTTTAGAAAACAGACTTACTTAGTTCAACAAAAGGTTTTGACAAACAAAAGAGCTTTTTCCACCAGTCTTTCAGGCCGGGCACCTTCTTTCTCTTCATTTCATTTCAAGAAGAAGAAAGGCGAAATTCTTCTATCAAGTTGAGGATGAATTACAGTTCCATATCCAGCAAAGAAGACAAGAGCATATATTGGATTCTCGGCTGACTCTTCTTATTTGAAGCATTAAGAGATAATCAAAATTGGCTTAGTCGGATCTTGCCAGGCAATTGCCTTTTTCCCACAAAAGATTGCTCTCCTCCGAGGCTTGAGAGCTTATTCACTTCTTGTTCACCTTTCTTTTTCTTTACTTATTTTATTTTTTGAATGATTGGCTCAATAGCTTTCTTCCTTCAATTAGAAAAGGGGCTAATGGAAACTCAGGAGCTTCACTTACAACTATTAAGCTCTTTGGGGAAGTCAGAAGTTCTTCCACTCGGAATTGCATCAGAGAAGAAAGCGCCACAGAAGACTCTGAAGGAGTAGGAATTGGCTCACTAGGTTCTTCAACAAAAACGTAGTCAAATCGCAAAACTCCTTACTACAATCCTCCTTCGATGCCTACTTACTTAGGTCTAGCTAACCCAGCTTGAAGTCTACCAACCCTTTTCAAGTCGGGAATGCCACATCAGTCTGATATTCTAATATGTTGACTTGCACCCAGGCCTAGCTCTCTTTGGTAGGGCGATATCGCTAGGTGAGATAATGAGACGAAAGCATAAAAAATTGGCTGCCTGCAAAATCAACATTAAAGCTTTGGCTGTTTGCTTTAGCAACAAAGGTAAAGAGCAGGCTCTGTAGTAAATTGCACTTGGGCACTTCCTGCTCTGTCGGGTCATTTGATTTTCTCAGTTCCACTCGGGCATACTCTTTCATAGGCTCGACACATGTCGTGACGTCGGGTCCTCTCTTCTCTTCATGAATCTCAGTTGGAAGCCTCCATTTTAATCAAACATCCATTGAAGTAGGAGTTCGCTCCCTACCTACCGGTACTTCCATGGCTTGCCTCTCGAGGTCCTGTTTGAAAGGCAGTTGCGAGAACCTATCTGGATTGAGTGGTCCTTTCTCGGGCAGCTACTGAGACATAGGTTGGCTCGAGCTTCCCTTGGCATACCTTCGTTACCATTACTAAGAAAAATAAGTAGGAATTCATCCCAGATAGACTACTGATCTAGATCTTTCGCATCGAGGAAAACCCTTATTTCCTCTTTCGGGTTAGGCACCCTTTGCTCGAACGAAATAGAAGTCTTTGCCGGGACCGATGCTAGTAGTTATATTCAATATTCAAAAAGTCAAGCCAAATCCTATTGAGAAGAGACAAGCACGGTGACATCCATCGAAGGCATCTCGGTCTAGAAGCGGCCCAGGTAAAGCCATATTTCAAAGGTAGAATGTATTGGTGGCACATCGACCTAGAATAAATGCTCTAGTCCACGATTCGTGGATTCCAACCTTTCAAAGGCAAAGGAAGTCTCAAGCTCTAAAAGTTGGCCTGTCATCGATGCTAAGAGATAGACGAGCTACCATATATCCCTCACTGACGAATAGCGTACTTTCCTCTTAGAATATCCCTTATATAAGTGGATGAACCACTTGAGCCTCCTATTTCACTAAATTCGCTCCCATATCTACAGAGCCCCGAAAGCTTATATGATATATAGGCAATAGAGAAAGTGCCTATAATGGAATGATTGAATCTCAGCGACACGGTGAAAGATCTAAAAGAAGTGGATGATCCCAAGTATTGCAAATATCACCGCATTGTTAGTCACCCTACAGCAAGATGCTCCGACTTAAAGGAGGAGAAGATCATGACGTTGGTGAGAGATGGAAAGATCATCATTGATGCTAATGACACGGCCGAAGAGAACCATGCTAGTGTTAAAAGCGATCACAAGAAGGGAGAAAAGTAATAGTCTTCTCCAAGGTTCTCTAACAAGCAAGAAGAGATCCACGAGACGTTCTTCCTCAAGATCAATCTGAAGTGTTGATGGAAGTTCATTGAAGATTCAACACATCACAAGGAACTCATTTCGTTTGACAAATACACTTCATTGTCCCTCGAATTAAAGAAAACAAGATGGAGTGATCAAGAGAAATTGTCCCTCCTGATCAATCTGAAGTGCTACTAACTCTTCTTGACGATCAATTAAATCACGAGGAGGTCCACATCATCATGCGTTCGAGAAATACGCTGCTTCAGCCATCGAATCAAGGAAAACAAATTAGAGATAAGACTCAGGGGATACACAGAGTTGTACTCACAAGTTTTATTAAAAAAAGAATTTTTCTTTATATTTCTTTCGTGATTGCACTTATTAATTTCCGTACACAAAATTTGTCGCGAACTATAAGCTAATCAAATCAATATGACTGGTGGAATGTGGTGTTGTAGCTATTGGTTGGTAAGCTTGCAATCAATTTATTGCTATCTTACGAGCAGCTTGTTATACTCTATTAGTGCCTCTTTTTGGTCTATCATAAGCAACCGAGCGGAAGTAGGTTTCTCTCTTTCAATTTACTTAATATGCAAACTCGCTCCGAGCCGAGTTAGTGTTGGGGTTGGGTTAGTTGATCGCCCAAAAAATGATTCTTATCCCATCCATCAAGTTTGTATGTACCCACGCTCCTGTTTATTAATTTCTAGAACCTCAGGAACTATCCATTCCGGCTGCCCCCTCCCCCCTGCTTTGCCCTAGGGTTTGTCAACCAACCTGCCATGTTTAGACCGGGGCACCTCGACGATGATGTTGTTGTAGTAGTCCTCTGATGGGAAATCTGTTAAGATCCGCCCAAGATTCATGGAACCATTCCTTCGTGTTCCGTAGCTTAGGATTCGTGCTATTGCTATTATTTAGGGGCGTCAAGACCGGGTTCCAACTTTTTCTTTTTGAGAAAGAAGAGGTTACTAGACAAGCGAAAGAGATGCCGAAAGAGTAGATGTTTTTATTAAAAACAAAAGCATTAGCCGAGACATACCTCCCGCTAGAGAACACTATTGACAATGGGGTCTGGGAGGCCCTCAAAAAACGATAAAGCAAGAAAGAAAGAAAGGATCAAAACATCACGGTCCGCACGCAAAAGAAAAGAGAAGATAGCCAGAATTGTATTGAGGCCGCAGCAGCAAGAAAATAACAAGAGCACGTCTTCCCAAATAAAGCAGCCTTTAGGAGGAGCTGCACTACAATGCCTCAGCTCTGGGAACAGGAAGGAACTGAGCGCCCCGCAAATAATGAAAACCTACAACAAAAATGGAAGCCTAACCCTTCACATCCGAAACTGAAAAATCATCAGTTGGAGAATCATTTTTACAAGGTAGGCATGGTGAAGGCATAATGGAAATAGAAAACTACTAAATGACTTATTCTTGCATTCTTCTACCTTTATGGAGAGAGGGCAAGATCCCATACTTGGAGCATGAATTAATACGTGGAGATGCCTATTTGGATCACTAATTCGTAGATAGACAACATCTAGAAAGGATCTCCATCGAAAGGAGAATAAATACCAATGTAGCTAGGCTCTGTTCCCTTGAATAGGTAGGCTCAGTACGCTAAGGAAGCTTGGTCTACTTAGGGCTCATAGGAAGTAGGACAGATAATAGAATTTCGCTGGCAAGATGAGTCTGGGAAACCCTGACGGGCTAGAGGGTGGGCTTTAGAACGGTTTACTGAGACTTTATTATAGTAAAATAGAAAGAAGTTGGTTCCTGGACAAGGTCCTATCCTAGGCTTAGAGCTGAGATAGACTCCTACCCCTAACTTATATCGGAATGATTTAGAGAGCTGCGAATCACACTTTCAGAGTGGTGGAAAGCAGGGCAAGAAGAGAAAGTCCAATCTGACCCTCAGCAGATTTTTGAAATCTTTCTCGCATCCACTTTCAGGTTTGACATGACATTAGAGCTCTAGTACTTAGTGACGAGTTTGAGCCTTAGAAGCTTGCGAAGGAATAAGGTCTGGAATAAGTCTTGTATGAGTCCTTTCATCGAGTCCCGCTTCTTTAATAGGTGCTTTCAACTAGCAAGTTTTGATTATCTTTTTACAATTACGATTCCAGTATCAAATATCTCTGCCTCACCATTCCTTTATCAAAGTCTAGTACTTATGGGCGCAAGTCAGTCTCTTCAAGTGGAAGCAATCGTAGGTGGTTCGGTTTTGAGGTAAGTCTTCCTCTATCATTGGTAGGCAGAAAAGGGGTAAGCGAACCTGACTGTCTTTCTTAATAAGTAAATGGGTAAGTAAGCGCAAACAGTACACATCTCTTTCTGTATTCAAGCCTACTCCTGGTCGCTCGGACTCTTGTTGTAGTGTGAGCCTTGAAAGTACTCGAAGTTAGTCAATCATCATGAATTCCTTTAAATGGATCCCTCTTTCTTAATGACTCTTCTTAGGGAGTAGGATCTGTTGCCTAGGAGCTCAAAGAAATATAGCGAAGAAATATTTTATTTTGAAAGCAAAGAGGAGTGTGGCGGTCGTGCAAGCAAGGGAAGTCGAATATATTAGATGAGCTTGCTGCACTCCAATCCAGTCCCTTAATATAATAGGTTGTCTATGTCAATTTTTCTGTAGCAAGAAGCCTTGTGAACCCCCTCTCATAGGTGACTGGGAAGGGAAAACACTAGAAAAAATGCCCTTATTATTATTAAACGCAATTGTCTTTAAAATGCAAGTGAAATATCGAATTTCATTTAGTAAAGTTGCAAAGTTTAGAGGAGCAGCAGGCAAGCAAGAAGTTCATCCATTGAAGTTGAGGTAGTTTCAGTACTTCATCGATTTTAATTGAAGTAAACGATTGATCTCTATCGTATCAAGCATGAATCGATCTTTTTTATTCAATTTAGATCCCCTTGCAATTGATCTGCGCGATATCGAGTATGCTAACGCGAATCTCAAACGGTCGTAATCAAATCTCTCAATCGTTTTCCTTTTCTCCTATTGTTAACACTCGAAAGTCTTGCAAGGCTCTCAGACGGTCTAACTGTCGGAAACATTCATAATCGTTCCAACCGGACAGTCCGATCTGGCTTTCCTGCCTCACTCTTCCCTAGTCGTCTAGTATCATACTCTTATTCAGATTATTATTTTCATTCATTCAATGAAACTTCAATTTTTTTTTCCGAAGTTGTGTTTCGAGGTACAGATCACCAAAGGCGGGTGGTTGTTCCGTCTCAGTGGAAGAAAACCAATATTGTTTGGAACTTCACTTCTAGAGCTCCATCTCCCTGAATCAAAACCTTCTTGTTCTAAAGGCATGGCTCTCTCGCATCTTATTCTACTACTTTGTAGTGGAACTTAGTCATGAATCTCGATATAACATTGTTATCTTAGCCTGGAAAATAGCCTAGGAAACTTGGCATCTTTCTATCCCGATATTGAGCCAAGCCCGGCACTCCTAATTGTGTCACGGATTCTGTTTCCCAATAACAATCAAACAGTTCGTAACTCTAATTGCGTGATGTGATTGGCTGTTAGGACGATGGGAACGATAGAGAGTCCTCTAGCCCGGTCCTGTCCTTGCGTCCATGTACTCTAATTGTTCTTACCGAGCTTGCGAATCTAAAGTCTTTCATTCTGTGGTTAGGCCTCTTTTTCTGTTGCCTCCTTGTATCATAAAGATCGAAGCTTTCCTGGCCCCAGGCTCTCTTAGGCATTTTAGCTATATGCTTTTATTCCTCTTCTAGTACCAAGTATCTAAATTTAGTATCATATCATTTCCAAAGAAAGAGAGTATGCTAAAATAGATTTTCTTCGAGGGATAGAGCACCCTGTAAGAATGCGGTCTTCCCTCCATACTGAGCTAAGTTCCACACTATAAATTAGCTATAGTAGCTATAATAAGAGAAGAGGGAAATTAGATTGATCGGTTCTTCTTAGTTTACTCTTGCTAGGCAGAAAGAGAAGAAAGACTATTGTGACTTTCACTTCCTTACTATTCTCTTAGTGGAATACGTACTAACACTTCTTGCTTCCATACCTCAAAATGCTTACTTGTTTTTAGCTTTATAAAGGATAGGATAGATCATCATGTACACTATTTTAGATTTTTTAATTCACATTTCATTTTAATTGAAAATTCTAATTATATCTTGTCTCTGCAAGGTGAGAGTGGAATTTCTCCTTTATTTTGTCCTTTCCATTCACTCGGATTTCTTCCGTTTCATCAATTTTGTCCGAATCTCACCTTTCTTCTGAAAAAAGGGAAGGATTCAATGGATCCCTCTTGTTCCTGTTTAGTCCCCTTCATTTCGGAAGCCCTTTCTATTTCTACATCTATTTCTTCCGCACTTTCAACCCTTTCTTCTGTTTTTGACGCTTCGTTCAGTTTCTTAGTAAGAATAGATTAGGGTATTCTGCCTAAATAGTAGACACAGGTAATAAATAAGAGAATACTAAAGATCCGAGCCATTGAATTTCTCAATTCTAACACAAGGTACTTATTAGATCGAATGTACTTCTTAGATATAATAGAATGATTTTGCCGTATCCAAACTAATACCAATCCAAGCCATTTCATGAATAAAATGTGACCAATTAACCAACCAAGAAAACCACTTGTTAGAAATAAGAGCTTGTTGTTGCATCGAAAGAGATAAATGTTGACTAATGTGGCTAACCTTGAACTTGGTAAAATGAAATGGTTGAATAATTTCAAAATTAGATTATTCAAGAATACACAATGAATGTTGAGTTACGCATTGAATTTCTGGTAGTAGATCCATAATAAAAGACAACCTTTACATGTCCCTATGGCACATTCGCTTTCTCTCGAATGCCATTCGGATTGTGTAATGCCCCAACCACTTTTCAGAGGTGCATGATGGCGATTTTCACCGACGTGGTGGAAGACATTCTTGAGATATTTATGGATGACTTCAGTGTAGTTGGGGATTCCTTTGATGATTGCTTGGCGAATTTGGATTGAGTGTTGGCTAGATGTGAAGACACGAACCTTGTGCTTAAGTGGGAAAAATGTCACTTTATGGTTAGAGAAGAAATTGTCTTGGGAGTTTCGATGGATGGTATTGAGGTCGACAAGGCAAAAATTGACGTCATTTCAAGGCTCCCTCCCCCTAACTCTGTCAAAGGGGTGAGGAGTTTCCTAGGGCACGCCGGGTTTTATCGGCGCTTCATCAAGGATTTTTCCAAGATTCTGAACCCATTGTGCAAGCTTTTGGAGAAAGATGCAAAGTTTGTCTTTGATGAGAGATGCATGGAGTCTTTTGAGTTGTTGAAGCATAAATTGACTACTACCCCCATCATTACCGCACCCAACTGGAACTTGCCCTTTAAACTAATGTGCGATGCAAGTGATGTGGCGGTAGGAGCGGTACTTGGCAAAATACTCAACAAGATGTTCCATCCAGTGTACTACTCAAGTAAAATGATGAATGAGGATCAACGGAATTATACCGTCACCGAGAAGGAGTTTCTAGCCATTGTATTTGCCATGGAAAATCTTCGTCCTTATCTTATGGGGGCTAAGGTGATTATCCACACCGATCATTCCGCCCTTCGGTACTTGATGACAAAGAAGGACTCCAAGGCAAGATTGATGAGATGGGTACTTCTTCTTTAAGAATTTGATATAGAGGTTGTTGACCGAAAAGGTAGTGAAAATCAAGTGGCGGACCACTTGACACGTCTAGAGGAGGAGGGGAGGCCATCCAATGGCCTTGAAATCAATGATTCTTTTCCGGATGAGCAACTCCTCGCAGTGTCAATGAAGATATGCCGTGGTTTGCCGATGTCGCCAACTACCTTGTGTTCGGTGTGGTCCCATGTGAGCTCTCTTCCAACCAAAGAAAAAAGCTAAAGCGGGATACTTTGGAATTTTATTGGGATGATCCGTATCTTTTCAAAATTTGCACGGATGGAGTGATTAGAAGGTGTGTCCCGGAGAGCAAACAAATGAGCATCTTGGAGGCTTGCCACTCTTCTTCCTATGGTGGTCATCATGGGGGAGTGAGGATGGCTTCCACAGTCTTGAGCTGTGGATTTTATTGGCCGACAATCTTCAAGGATTCTAGTTATTTAGTGAAGAGCTATGATGCATGTCAAAGAGCTGGTGGAATTTCAAAGAGAGATGAGATGCCTCTAAACACCATTCTAGAAGTTGACATTTTTGATGTGTGGGGCATTGACTTCATGGGACCTTTCGTTATTTCTTATGGAAACATATATATTTTGGTAGCAGTGGACTATGTCTCAAAATGGGTAGAAGCCGTGGCTCTTCCTACCAACGAAGCCCGGAGTCTTGTGAACGTTTTGAAGAAAAACATCTTTACAAGATTTTGGACCCCCCATGCTATCATTAGTGGTGGGGGCTCTCATTTTTGTAACAAGGTTTTCGATTCATTGTTGACCAAGTATGGAGTTAATCACAAAGTCACTACCCCATACCATCCCCAAGCAAGCGGTCAAGTTGAAGTTTCAAACCGAGAAATCAAGAGCATCTTGTCTAAGACGATCAATGCTAATAGGACCGATTGGTCCAAAAAACTAGATGATGCTCTTTGGGCTTATAGGACGGCCTACAAAATGCCAATTGGTATGTCTCCTTACCGGTTGGTGTTTGTTAAGGCTTGTCATCTTCCCGTGGAGCTTGAGCACAAAGTGATGTGGGCCTTGAAAAAGTTGAACTTAGAATGGGATGTAGTGGCTAATCTCTAGGTTGATCATTTGAATGAGCTTGACGAGTTTAGATTTCATGCATACTCCACCTCGTCCTTATATAAGGACAAGATGAAGTACCTTCACAACAAATATACTCGAAGCAAGGAGTTCAAGGTTAGTGACATGGTCCTTCACTTCAATTCCCGGTTGAGGTTATTCCCGGGAAAGCTCAAGTCAAAGTGGAATGGCCCTTTTGAGGTAGTAGGTGTGACCCCGTTTGGAGCTCTAGACGTAAAGAACAAGAATGGTGAAATATTTTGAGTTAATGGGCATCGGGTGAAGCACTATTTGGGGGAACCGGATGATAGCCAGGTTGTGGCACTCTTGCACTTGAAATGATGGAATGGTAATTTACGTCGTGCCGCGACGTTAAATCAGGCGCTTCTTGGGAGGCAACCCATGTCTTTTTTTTTTCTTTTTTTTTCTTCATCAGTAGAATAGGATTTTTAAGCTAACAGTGTGTGAAGTGTTGCAGGGAGTATGTTTAAATAATGCAAGGAAAATACAAAAGTGACCAGTTCTCTGATGTTTGGCCACTCGGCCGCACAACAAATCAGTGCGGTCCGCGTGGATTGTTTAAGTCAAATATCTGAGCCTAAGGAAACCCACGCGGTCCGCATGGCAAAAATGTGCGGTCCTCGTTGGGTGATCAAGGGAGGATGAAAATTTAGCAGGCCTCTGAAGTTTGGCCACGCGGCCGCACACCAAATCTGTGCAGTCCGCGTGGAAATTAGTCACTTGAGCAGTTCTCAAAAGTTTACCACGCAGCCGCGTACCAAATCAGTGCAGCCCGCATGGAAACTAATCGGTCAAGCAGGTTTCTGAAGTTTGTCACGCGGCCGAAACACAAATCAGTGCAGTCCGCGTGACTTTGCTGGGCAAATGAATATAGGTTAAATCCTGCGCGGTCCGCGTGCCAAAAGAGTGAGGCCGCGCAGGTGGGTAAGCGAGGGGTCCCACGTCCTTTTCTATAAATAGGGACCTCTGGCCTTCATTAAACCTTTTGGTCAAATTTCCTTCTGAGATCCTTTTCACTGTTCATTCCCGTGTATTTGTGCTTCAATTGCAAATTCAACTACTTTTGGTAACATTTCATCTTTAATTCATCATCTTCATTACTTTATAGTGTATATAAATTAATCAATGTTAGAATAACTTTTTAATTTCTTAAATTTTTCCTCTTTTAATTGATAATATTAGGATCAAGCATGATAGTTATAGAATTAGGTCTAAGTTTCTTGTTAAAATAACTGAGTAGGGACATTTAGGACACATGACGTTGAAAACAATGGACTTCACTGAACAAATGCACCCTACCAGTTTGTTTTGCCCTACGCGGCCGCACACCTTTGTTGTGTGGTCCGCGTGCTTGACCTTCCTGAAGAACCCTAACCTACGCGGCCGTGGTCCGAATCAGTGCGGACCGCGTGCCCAAGGTTCAGAGAATGATATATTTGGGAGTTTTTTCTGTGCGGACCGCATCCATTTTTGGGCGGCCCGCGTTGACCTCACGCGGCCGCGATGCAAATCAGTACGGCCCACGTGGGTCAACTTCAGAGAGTTTGTTAATCAGTTGATCAGCTTGTGCGGACCGCGTGGCAAAAGTGTGCGGTCCGCGTTGACCTCACGCGACCGCGATGCAAATCAGTGCGGTCCGCGTGGGTCAACTTCAGAGGGTATTGCATATAGATGCTTAGCCTGTGCGGACCGCGTGGCAAAAGGTTGCTGTCCGCGTGACCTCTGTTTCCTACTGTGCCTATTATGTATATACTCTTCTTTCATTGTATACTACTCACGTGCTTCGACTAACCAATCTAGACTCTATTTTTGCATACAATGACGAAGAAACATCTAGCACAATGTGGGGGTAAACAACCCGGGAGGGGTGGTCCCTCCCGAGGGGGCAACGGGAAAAGGAATGTAAAACTCACCCCGGAGGTCCGAGAAAACATAAAGAAAACCCGAAAGTTGATTCGGGAAGCTGACAGAGCGGTCTCTCATTCCACGGGGAGTGATTACATTCCTTCTAGAAGTATCATCTCAGAGTATGCATCCTCTCACATGTCCGTGTCAGTACCCAACATGGCTTCATCATCTCCAGAAAAAGACCAACCCACAACTGCCACCTCCAAGCCAGTAAATGTAGTCTCAGACTCGTCTGATTAGTCTCGAGCTGAGAATAATTGTGATGATGAATACTCCACTTCTCCCACTGTTTCACTATCAGGGGAGAGTGGAGGACAGGCAGAGGGAGGAGAGCCACAGGTGGGTGGTATAGAGCGGATAAGGGATCCAAATGTGTGGGCTGATCGATTTGTCAGTGAGCTAGCATGGCACAAGTTCAGAGAGTGGTGGCCAAAGAGGAGATTGATCCCAGAGAGGAGATTCATTGATGTGGACTTGCTACCACACAACCCTCATGTGCAATCGCAATTCCATACTAGAGAGGGTTGGAGCTTCTTTAAGGAGCGGGTGGAGAATGCAAATTAGCATATGGTTAAAGCGTTCTATGTAAACATCCACCATTTAGTCCGGGATTCCACCGCCACAAAAGTGAGGGATCAAATTGTGTTATTTGATGGGAAGTCTCTAAATGAATTCTTGGGGTTCGCGGATGAAGATGAGTACCAATATCTGGAGAAGTTGGCCCAGAAGGAGGAGGCCCGTCCTTGGTTAGCAGAAGTGCTAGCTGCTCCCGGAACTGCTCCGGTGTGGCTAAAATCACAAGAGAAGATTTGCAGGAACACCCTCAGCTTCGAAGCAAAAGGGTGGTTGACCTTTGTCTGTAACCGTCTGGACCCTACCACTCATGACCATTCAGTGCCGATTGATCGAGCGATGTTGGTAGCTTCAATCATGGCCGGCTTCCCATTGAATGTGGGAAATATCATGCATAGGGTCATCTCAACTGTGGGCCACGACACAAATACAAACTACCCCTTCCCCAACACATTGACATTGTACTTTAGAAAGTTGAAAGTGACAAGAAAGAAGTTTGATGTTCTGGTGCCTCCGGCGGGGGCTTATTCGTGGTATGATACAAAGGGTCTGGACAACCTTAAGACGGCAAAGAAGAGCCAATCCACCACTTCCACCATAGCTAGCCAGTCTGAGGAGCCAGCTGCCACTACTACTAAGCGGACCACTTCCCTCCCTCCGGGTCCATCCACACCATCTTCCTCCTCAACAGCTGATCCGGAGATTCCAGTCTCCAAGACGTATCGGATCACTGCCAACCAGCTGACTTATACATTGACCAGTTTAAACAACTGGATGTCGGCTGCGACATCCAAGTTGTCCACATTGACAACAGTGGTTCAGGACCATAGTGCACCAGTGACGGTGGAGGTCCCAGCTTCTATTGAGGACACATTGAAGAAGATCCTGGATAACCAGGAGAAGATGATGAAGAAGCAGGATAGTCTGGCTGAGGCGGTTGACTCACACAGCAAGGCACTCAAGAGCCTTGCTAGGGAGCATAGGAAGTTGAGGAAGACCAAGGCCTTGACGGAGTTAGTTGCAGATCTAAAGGAGCAGGTGGACAAGCTGGTAGCTGATCAGTTGCCCCTGGATCTTTTATTAGGATAGCCGGCCATAGAGCCACAGGCGGAGCAGCCGCAGGAGGAGCCTAGGACACGCAAGAAGAGGAAACTCCCCAACACTGAGGGAGTGGTGATCATGGTAGATCCTGAGCAGGAGGGGCCCTCCAGTGCACCCACAGCAGTAGATGAGCCTCCTCTAGAGCAGGCACCTGTCCCAGCAGCATTGCAGCTGGTTGGGGACCAGTCTGAGGTCCCTACTACTACAGCGGACGAGTGAGCCAGTCAGAGTCATTCATTTGATCAGGCTTGAGGGTCCATCTATATCCTTTATTTTGTGCTTAATTGATAGTTAGCATTGGGGAGAACGGTAGCTCTTATTCGTGGGGGTGTGCCCTACGGTTTTTCATTTTGGAATGTATATATTTTGATAAACTTTTAATACATTCGTAGATGTAGTATTTGTATATATTTTAACACTTTGATCTACTTTAGTTTCATTTTGAACACTTTTGATTGTATATTCGGATCTATCTTTGTTCATATTCATCTGCCTTTTCATTTTTTGGTTATTCTCGTAGAATCATTAGATTTTGTTTCAAGCTTTCAATAAACCGTTGGTTTTCTTAATGCCACGATTCCTTCCAAGGGTAAAGTGTTGTGTGAACGGGGTGGCTCTTCCCTATGATTGATGGTGTGACCACTTTCTTAAGGGTTGAGTTAGTTTTTTTCTTTTTCTTTTTGATTTTCAAACTTTTGATAGTTAAGGGTACCTCGGGCGAACTTCACTTGGGCCTAGCACATTTGTCTCCGATCTTATGGTCAAAGACATCAAGTTGTGTGAAAAATGGTGAAAGTTGTGGCCTTGAGAATCTTGTGTTGATCGAACAACCATTGATTGGTCATATGGACCAAAGTGTGCTTGAATCTATTCCGAGGTTGTTGTGGGCCTTCGACTCCATCTTTGGTGATCTCTGAGTGTAAGTGTGGTAAGAAATAGAATTGTGAGCCCAAGTATCGTACCAATGGTCTAGAACTTGCCCTGAATGTTTGTTGAGGCGAAATCCTAGGTGAAACTTCACTTGAGAAGTGAGTGTAGGCCATCTTTGATCCTAATGAACATACCTTGAATCAGTCCTTCCAACATACCAATAAAAGAATCTCTAGTCACCCTTTTGAGCCTAAAACCTTATTTCTTCATAAACCAAAGTGCAAGCCTATTCCCAATTTTGACCCTCTCTTGGCACCCAAAAATCTTCCCTTAAAGTGATTGCAAAAGTATAAGTTTGGGGGGGAAAGACAAGATAAGAACAAGAAAGGCACCAATGTGGCAAAAAGGCACAAAAGCAAGAAGGAAAACAAAGGCAATGAAGAAAAAGGAAACAAAACGTTGAAAAAAAAGACACAAAAAGGGGGACCAAAAAGAATTGACAAGTGAAAGGGAAGAAGGAAGAATGAGAATGAAATGATCAATGAAAGAACTGACAACTGCAAAACGGAAAAGTGCCATGGTGCCTCTCTTTCACCCCTTACAAGAAGAAATGTCAAAAAGAGTCAAAAATGTGTTCCATAAATGAATCAAAAGAAGCGTTTTAGGGAAGGTTGAACCAATAAGAGCCAAATTATAACACTACCCAAAAAGCCTTCACAATGACTCCCAAAAAGTGGATACTTACATAAAGGGCAAGCCTATGGTACCTAGTGTCGGGCTTAGGGTCTTCTCTTTGAGAGAGCGAGTGTGAAATCCTCCACATTGATTTGTGTGCAAATACTCAAACAGGTGAAGTGCTCTTAGGGAGAGCCGAAGATATATGAGTTTGGGGTCCACACTAACCAAAGTGTTTTGAGAAAGGCTCCTTGATGGATCGAGTCAACAATCGAAGCTCTTGTGTCACACTTGATCCACAAAGCTTCAAATTTTCAAAAAGGTTTCAATGATACATTTGCATTGGGGACAATTGTTAGTCCCAATTGATGTTTGTGAGGTTACCCACGGACAAATAGGGATGTTCTGGTGTCTTTTCTCTGAAGGTTAGGTCTTAGTTTTGATTTGCTTGAGGACAAGAAAAAGGTTTAAGTTTGGGGGAGTTGATAACTAGGAATTTTGCATGCTTATAAACCCCTTCTTGCCTGAGCTTTGTGCATAAAATGTGTTTAAATGGCTTTGAATTGCTTACAAGTGCGCTATTTTGCAGGTTTGAGTGACAAAAGGACGAATACCGTCAAAGCAGCTCAAAAATGAGTGAAACCGGCAACGCGTCAAAGAATAATTAGAGGGACTACAAAGAAGCCTATGCGGACCGAACTGTTTTGGTGTGCGGCCGCACAGGTCGGTTCAGAGAGAATACAAGTCCAAACTCCGTCTGCGCGGACCACACTGATTTGGTGTGCGGCCGCGCAGGAATGATCAGAGAAGGGCAATCTCCCATGCAGACCCATGCGGACAGCGTTCACAAGTGTACGGTCCGCAATGAAGAAGACTAGAGATAAAATGTTTAAGGAACAAATCCCACGCGGCCGCGTGCCAAATTAGTGCGGCCTGCGTGGGTGAGGAATCATAGAGTCTGCATTTGAAGGATTTACACAGTGCGGCCGCATGATAAAAGTAAGCGGTCCGCGTCACTGTACCTACATGGCCGCGTGACAAATGTAAGCGGTCTGTGTGACTTGTTCCAGCACAGTCCTTCTGAAGCCCAATGCCCTACGCGGCCGCACGACAAAAATGTGCGGTCCTCGTGAGTCCCGCAGGGGCAATTTTGTTCGGAAATTTCAGTGTAGTATAAATAGCTTCTTTTCTTTTTTTAGGTTATGTCAAATATTACACAGTGACGGCTGAGCTCGTGAGAACATTAGATACACCTAATTTGGGAAATTTTGTAGTAGTTTAACATTAGATTTCAATTATAATCAATTACCATGTCTATTTTATCTTTAATTTCTTCATCTTCTTCAATTTCTATGGCTAGCTAAACCCATAGCTAGGGTTGTAGCCCAACCCTAGTGTGGGTAATTGATAAGTTAGATTACTAAATGCTTGGATGATTGTGGGTGATTGGTTTTGGGTTGATTGAATGTTTTTAATTGGGATTTTGTGGTTGCAAACATGAAATCTATTTTTGTGGGTTTGGGCTCTACTTGAGAAAGAGAGTCTAAAACCTCTCAAGCAATCCCAACAAGGATTTTGGATGGACCCATGCGAATTGTAGTCCCAAGTAAGGGTATAAACCTCGAGAGAGTAATTACTCAACTTGAGCCTAAAGTTGCTTGGCCAAATTAGCCTACCCAATTGGTCTCGAGAGAGTCAATTGGACAAAAATTGTTCTCTCTACCGAGAGGTGTGAGAATGAATGCATAGAGCAAAGGTTATCCAATAAATCCCATTACATCATCTTTGCATTGAATTTCTATACCCATTAATTATTCTACCTTGGTGAATGCTACTTCCCTAGTCCCCTTTCCCATTAGCAAATTACAATTAGAATTAGCCTTAGCATAATCTAGATTGCACAATAGTAGTTGATAAATTAGTTTATAAAGAGAAAACACCAAAAATGCTCGAAGTCAATCTACAAGCTAAATCCCAATTCTAGTGTAACGTAATTCCTCACTCCAATATCTAACTCCCTGTGGAATTGACCCCGAACCACTATTCGGGTAAAAGTAGTTGTGCCCGCTCATACCTTCGGGTTGAGTTCACTACGATCGCCCGGGGCAGTCTCTGCCTTCTTAACACGCGGCACACCAACTTGAAGTCTGATTTTAAAATCTCTGTCTGCCTTAACAAAACTTATCGCGCCCTTCTCGTAGTTTTGAATTGCTCTTAGGCTACCATTGACCGGCTTTGCAAGACCATTTCAGTCTTCACACACATGGCTAAGTGCTATTGGGTGGAGCTTTCTCAATCCAAGCTAACTAATAGAATAAAAGAGAAGAAAGGAATATCTTATAAGAGACTCAACCCATCTTTACATAAGCAAATTCTTGAACGGAAAAAATAAATGATTTCATGGACCACTTTGACTTTAGCGATTTGCTTCATCATTAGCTAAAGAAGAGAGAGAGGGGGGATGCTTAGTCTAATTGTCCGAAGTGATTCTTTCTTAATTGGATGCCAGCTTTCTCTTAATTCCTATCTTAAACAAATCTATAGGTTGTACATCTCCTTCTAAGAAAAATATCCAAAGTTTTCATTTTTGACCGAATTCCGTCTAGTAAGCCTCGAGATCTTATAGATGCTATTGAGAATTGTCATTAACCAAACATGTGTTAGACGCACCATCCCTTGAAGTAAGTAAAGGGCACAAAGATGCAGATTTGACCCGCACCCTTTTTTTTTCTTTTAATTAAGAAAGTGGTGGCTAGATTCACGTTCCCTTTCTAGACTATCAAGGATTTCAATGATCTTTCATACTGTTCCCAATCCCGATTGGTTCTATACATATGACCAGTAACGAGAAAAGTAAATGCAATAGCTAAATGGCAATGGGCAATATTAGTCAGCCACAGACCCCCAGCTACAAGATCTAATCCTCCACGAAAAGTAAGAAATTCCGCATATTTTGACAAATTCAACGTGAAAAATGGGATTGCTCCCTCGGCACACTTGGGATAAAGTTGAGCCAAAAGATCTCGATTCAAGATAAATTCATGAGGAAGTGGTATCTCTTTAGGATCTACTCTATCGTTTAGAAATTGGTTAATCGGTAAAGATAAATGTAATTGATACCCCGCCCAAGAGAGAGACCCAAGTCCTAGTAGCCCTACCAAATGGTGATTCTGGTAGTGAAAGAAAGCCCATACCTAACTCGTTATGCTTGGCGCGGTCCCGTGCTACACTTTTTGATAAAGATTCGAAATACCCTTCCTCGCCGCCACCTTCTTTCAGAGGTAGCCCGATTGGAATCTTGTGCACTTTCCTTATCTTTCATTTATTGATCCATCCTATACCTATTTCCTCTTGCTTCACGCGGACGGGCCTCTACCTCATAGAAAATCCTGGTTGGGAAGCTAGCGCCCGCTCTCGCTCAAATTCACGTGTAGGGGGGCACCAATGAAAGTGAACCTTTATTGTTTCATTTTCTCTTCGAACAAATTAGAAGGAAGGCAATAGCTCCTCCTACATAATAAACTGAAATTTACTTGTATGACAGAGATTGCCATAATACCTTATACCTCAAAGTTATCCTTATCTTAATAAGACTAATTGACTAAATTTTTTAAGAAAAGCTTAAGATTAAGCATATAAGTCGTTCTATTAGTGCAATACGCCTTGTTTATTCATACCTTAAGGTTGATAGAGCATACTAATGTTCACACTCTTAAAGTTAGCTCCTAAGCAGCTTTCGCCTATCATTCCATCTATGATAATCGCTAATTAATCGATTAGAAAGTGGAAATTTTAGACTGAGTTAATATAAAGTCAGCACTAAGAGACTTTATTAAGAAATTACTTAAGTCAAGTTCTTGTGCTATTTCAGACTGAGTTAATATAAGGTCGGCACATCACTCCCTTTTGACTGAAGAGGCAATGCTTCAGAATTAGACTAGAGTCCTTATGCCAATCAACATCGTTCGTTCTCCCCACCCGGGAAGAACTTCACTCCCAAGACGTTAAGCTAGCAAGACTAATAGGTTTAGGCTAGGACGCCGACCCTTACTAGAAGTTAGTTTTCCCCCTCTTTCCTATTCAAGAGTTCTCCTCCCTAACGGCATATTGTATGTAATCTCTCTAGATGGCCAATGTGAACAGTTCAATCAAACTTGTATATGTGAAGCATATTGAAAATGACATTCACAAAGCAAAGCATAGATTCCCTAGAATGTTAGAACTCAAACATGACAGAAAAGGTAGTCAAAAACGGTATGCTAAGCTCCTTGCTTCGTTGCTTATGTTTTCAGTTATGCAAAGAATGTTGTTTTAAGCATCTCTATATGCCAGTCATCTATCTGACCTGACAAGGAGGTCGACTTTGATATCTCACCGCTGATCTCTACTGTTGGTTGAAGGTGTCTTGGAATACATTTCAAAATCAGATCTGCATGGAAGATTCATCTACACTGGCAAAAAGACTGTCAGAAAGAGTCCAATCCCGAGGAGAGTTCATGTGTGAAATTTCTTTGTTGAATGTAGGTGAGTTCAAGGGATTCTTTGATCGTGAAATGCACGCAGTTCTTTTGTTTTCATTAAGGTCCTTTCCCCCTAAGTTCAAGATGTCTCTTTTGCTTCTCTTTCACTACACCCTCATTAGGATTGGTCAAGCTTTTTCACTTATTGCTCGATCTGATCCGGAGCCTAATGGGATATCACTTCCCTTGCTTGCCCTTTCATCACTCTCTATCTCTGTCCATTGCCATTAGTTAGCTTGTAATACACTTGCTTGCCCTTTGAGTTTTCAAAGTCAAGGTGCCTTTCCCTTTTCACTTATTCTGCCTTACCTCTTACTGAAGTGAAACAACTGATTGTTGTCTACCTTTGATTTTGTCTTCCGCGTGAAGGTCCTGCAGAGATCTTTTTTAGTTATCAAAATTGATTAGGGATAGTGAACCATGATGAAAGGAGCTATTGACCTGAGTGGTTTTCTATATATGTTTGAAAAGAAAGGTAGGTTAGTTAACAAAAGGGTATGGTGTGGTTGGAATGGGATATAGTTGTGTGCCACGAGTGCTTCCTTCTAAGGCTTCTTCTTGTCTCGAATAACGAGAAAATGACTCTTTCAGAAAGCAAAGCTACAACTCTTCAGTCTAAGCTATCTAAGCTAGAACTTAAGGTCGACCGATTTTCATTTCCCTATTTGATCTTGTAAGGGGGAAAGCCAGCTCGCTTACCATATACAGAAGATCGATATCGCACAGAAGGCCTGATATCGCCCTATTTGAGATACTGATTCAAGTCTTAGTACTAACGAATGATAACAGTGAACATTCAGTCTTTTAGGTACGCCAACTCCTAGAATAGCAAGATCCTTTTTATTATAGAAATCCTTAATTTTCTTTTGTCGCTCTCCTATAAGGGTCCTAGGGCCCAATCAATTTCAATACGCTTGATGCAATGGACTAACGGAGGGTGAAAGCCTAGAAGACGCCTGCCTCAAAACCAGTCATCCGAGTGGGGCCCTGCGATATGTGCCATCTTTAGGTTGCTTACTTCCTTACACTAAGACCACTATCAGGCTCAGAGCCAAGGGGCCACTGCTTGCACGGACATACGGGCATACGAACATAGGGGTAGAGTAGAGGTTTATCCAATGCATGACGGAATGGACTAGATGGACAGCTAGCACTGCTCTCTCACTTCCCACTTCCTAGATAGGACTCGAAGACTTAGACGGAAACCCCTTTATAATTCTCTTGCAACAGAAAGACTCAATCAACAGCCGTATAATCAAGCAAAAAACAAAGATAAATATTCGAGGGAGGAAGATGCTCTCCTTTACGGTCGAGTTACTTCGTTCCTTCCTCTCGCTTTGCTCGAGCAACTTCAAACCTCACTTAGGTGAATGGGTACCTAGGCTTCTCTTGCCAATGTATACAAATAGACAGACCTGGCAAACTATCTTTCCAAAGCCCATTTCTTGCTGCAAGTATAGTGATTAGACGATGAAGAGGCCGTCATACTAGAAAGAAAGCTACCCTTTGAAGCTAGATTGAGATTTCGGTAATGGGCCGTCAGATAGAGACTAAGCGGAGACGCACCCGAGGAGTTTGATTTCTACGCTTCTTCTTCCTTTCGGAAGGGCACTTTTTCTCTTGAAAGATTTGATGCGTCACACGACTTACCCAATAGCTTTTCGATTGTTAGCACCGACTCCCCCTTTCAAAGTAAGATAGTTTCGAACAACATATATGATATTGTAACTTTACTCTTTTCATCCAACTCGAAATATCGTAAGAGAAGCACTTTTATGCCCAAAATGTCCAATGTCTTTCCGGCCAACCACCGGCGATTCTTGACAAGTCTTTTCCCGGGGGAGCGGAAAAAGAAAAGAAAATGAATCAAAGCAATGGACTTGTTAATTTCAGAATACATAAAAATCTCTAGGTTTACCCTGTCTATCGCCCTTCCTGTGGCTTTTAGGGCTGGACAGGCCAGAAGTCTAAATTCCATTAATATGGGGAATAAGCCCAATCCATTGAATATAGATATGCTAAAAGAAAGAATAGTATCCAAAGAAGAAATGCTTGTACGAGTTTATAAAGAAACTACTCTAGGTTTGGACTTTTAGCTGCCTCCCATAGAAACTATTGCTCAGCAGATCCTTTTTACAGATGAAAGTATTCTCTATCTTAATTCCCTGTATACGAGTCTCATTGAGAACGGGACCCAAGGGGAATACTTTATCCAAGTTATACAATTTATTCTAGGATAGTCTTTATTTTTTTGATGGTTCCTGACGTACTGGAGTTATAACATTTGAATTTCTCTTACATTCTACGTTCACTTTCACACAGAAGCTTGAAAGGAAAAGGCAATGAAGAGAAATTCATAGCTATATCCCGCAGGCTATTCTTTAGATCGTTCTACTAGTTTAAGAATACGCATGCAGCCTAATAAAAAAAATAAAAAACCCAAAGAAAGAGGCGAGGCTCGCTGAACTATTGATTAACGTCCTTCAAAGAAAATAGCTTATTATATTCCTTGCATGAAGAGTTTGATCCAGACTCAGGATGAAAAGCTGGCGGCATGATTCATACATCCAATTCAGACTATGTTTTCGATCAATCTCATTCGCTCCCTCGAATTTCTTATAATAAGAAATGAAATGTCTAATTTGCTCTTTCACATAGTTAAATAAAGGTAATTGTCCTCCCAATAGAGCTTAGCCATGAATAGGCCGAAATGGTTTTGCGAAGCTGGTCCCCGGAATCCCAGCGACAATGTCAAACTTAGATTGGCCTACTTAAAACTAGGTTTCTAACTCTTTGATTGATAAATAGAACTACATCTCGACCTGGATTTCTCACACTAAGTGGAAATGCAGACTTTCTAGCTTGAAGACTAACTTGGAAACCATGCTTTCAAGCATCAAGAATTGATGATGCCCCCTTAGGACAGCAACTGGGCCCCCGGTAAATGGAACGGGCTCGAAAGAAACAACAATAGCAACTCCTTATAAAACCTCAGTGAAAGGGGAGATAGAAAGACTATTTTGTACAGCGGAGAGAGCCTATTTGATGGTAAGAGCAATAGGAGCCCTAATTAAGGCTTTTACAGTATAGTCAAAATATATGATATTCGAGAAGAATGGGGAAGCAAGGGAAGGAGAAGCTGTTGTGAATGAATCCGGTCTTGGGAGTAAAGGCGTGCCTTAAGGCAGTGAGGGACGAAAGGATAGAATGATTCTTTGTATGCGCGAGCTGAAATACAGTTAGTTTCATTAGAGCTATTTTCTCGCTTAGTTACCAACTTCCAATTCAAGTGCCACCGAGTAAGTGGTAGCTTCAGATGAGTTAAACCCTTGAGTCCAATGACGGATCGTTAAGTAATGGTCTCCAATGACCCAAGGTTTTTTTACATGTTGATAATCATTCTTATTCCCTTTCTCCGAGTTGAGGACATTCATTGGCTGTGGTGCCAGTTACATGATCGAACATCAGCCAGTCACTTCACTAACAACTAGAATGATAGCAGAATGGCTTAATGAAACTACCAAGACTAGAGGAATTGGAATGATTGCAAAACCCTAACTTCCAAGACTTTACGGTTAACTTACCATAATAGGACGAGAGGGAGATGCCTCAGACTAAGAAGAAAGGGCGAAGGAAATGGCCCTGAAAGAAGGGAAAGCTAGTACATGAAGTACATTCCCCCATCAAAGGGGTTGAGCTAGTTAGACCATTACCGAAAGATTCCATTCTAATCCTTAAAAAAAGAAAGAGAATGGAAAGATCTCGTGACACAAGAAGGGAAGGAATCTTATTACCTAAGGAATGAGATAGAAATGGATTACTTGCTTCTCCAAAGGCCCCACGCGGTTAAGAAGCTGAAAGAGAAGCTACTGGGACTAGGCATGGGCATCCTCACTGACGTTATTTAGTTATTCGGGATCAGAATTCCCACTAGAGAAGATGGGAATTGAGTTATAATTGATGAAAGTATGCTATGTATTAAGTAGTATAAAGAGTTTCAATTGAATGGCATCGCCCTTCACTCCATAATTTCTCAAAGAAGGCAAGCAGCAAGTCAGTCTGCGCATATCATACTATCTCAATTATTCTTTTTTCCTTTTACTATCGGTCAAAGGGGAATAGAAAATGTTAGTCAAGGAGTGAAAGCCACTTGACTGTAATGAGAGGAACTTAAAACCAATATCTTGGGGAAAGGCCTGTACTCTACGAACCAAGTCTTTCTGACGAGGCACCAGCTTTCTTTTTTGATCCCTGAGTAGCATTTCATTTCACTGAGGAATGGGCAGATGCTTTAACATAGGCGGATGTGAGACACAGAAAGAATAGATTCAGGTGCTCCTGAGTCAAGGGATTCTTCTCCCTAAGTAGCATTCTTGTAAGTACAGAAGGAATTCTCCTGTCT
Source organism: Nicotiana noctiflora (assembly GCA_032618575.1). NCBI lineage: Eukaryota > Viridiplantae > Streptophyta > Magnoliopsida > Solanales > Solanaceae > Nicotiana > Nicotiana noctiflora. Next base: position 38,387 of record JASVEL010010158.1, read on the forward strand.
CTGAAAAGATAAAGCAAAAAATGATCTATGGTAGTATAGATATTTATATTGACCCGCTTCTACGAGAGGTGGGGGGGATCAAGAGAAGCAAGGCCGGGCACATCATACTCTTCAGGGATTGTGTCATGTCAATTTTCACAGTGAATTTCTTGCATATCCACCCTGAAAGCGAGAGCTCGAGGTGGTGGGAAAGGATAATAAACAAGATCGGATGCTCTGTCCTAACTAACAAGAGTAGCAAGATTCTAGATTTGAATCTTGTGCTTGACGATGATCATTTCTGCCACGCTGTAATAGTCATTAGTGCTTTCTGTTTCAATGGTTTGTAACCCTTCTTACATTCTTTATTATATCGGGGAACTTTTTCTCTTGGTCCGCTAACTCCATAAAGGGATGGTAGGTGGGGGTAGAGCCTCTAGCCCCAATGTCGATTAATCAAAGGTGTTTGTTAATGGTGTGGAATAGGAAGAGCAAGAATGGAACCTCTATCACTTGTCCTATCATCCATGATGAGCTTCTTTCATTCGTCAGTATGGGGTAGGTAGAGTCCTTTGCTCGTATGCTTGGCACTACTATAGTCTCACCAGTCTTCCTTCCTTTTTAGTGCACATGAAACGGAAACCCTAATAGGGACTACCCACACGGTGATCAAAACTACTCCTTCTCTGCTTCACAGTCAATTGATTGGCGCATGAACGAAGCTGTAACGAAGCATGTATGTGACAATCAAACATGGCTTTGCTAGCTGCCTGTGATAGGAAAAAGAAAACTTGATGAGATAGTTCATGCGGGGCATTTCCCACCTTGCCATTGATCTTTCCCTTGCCGTGTAGGTAAAGCTATAGGAGACTCATTAGCCCGACAACTGACAAGAAAACCTTCCATTCTTATGTTTACATCAGTTCTCTCTTTCTCGCATTGACCAAAAAAAGGTTTCAAATGAGCATCCCATAGGGCAGCCATAGCTTCAACCTTCCTTCTCGCAGTCAGCTATATAACTCAGGCATCAAAGGTTCGAGCAAGATGGCGGTAAAGTCTTCCTCGTCTCTTTTGGGTGGCCGGCGTGAATAGCTCTTGTAGCATCAACATGGATTGACTAGACACTGGGAGTAGTCGTCATCTTTTTCCATAGTAGTCATCCAGCAAGAAAGGGAAAGGCCACTAAGCGCAGTGGAATAAGAAAGAGAGTGTCGAGCACAACTTTCGTGTCACCATAAATCCTTTTTCATTTATTCGGAGACTGAATGAAAAAGGCTTTGTCAAGTAGGCATGATTGTCACGTCGATCGGCAGTTGAGAAATACTATCTCCGGGGCCCTCATTTTAGGGCTATATTTCACCGTTGACAGACATGGTTCAACGTGCCAGCTACGCTTCCTCTTCTACAACAGTGATAGCCTAGTCTGATTCCCCCTTCCGAAAGTGCCACAGCTCCTTCTATCACAACCCCTGAAAATTGGGCATTCAAAGCATCAATCTCATTCTATGCTCTATGCCATCTTCCTTATACTTTGATTATTAATTCAAATGCACAAACCTCCCTCACAAAGGTAAGCGGGAAAGTCATCTTTGCAAACAAAGGCCTTCTTCTTATTCTATGGCATCTTGTCCAAAGCGAGAGGTGATGTAAACCATTTTTCTATTCGGCTCTTTCCTTTAATAAGAACAATCTAAATGTGACACTTTCACAACAAAATACTGGGAATTTTTTATACTATAGTCCCCCAGGAAATTATGCCAATGATAGACTGTCCCTGCCCATTCTAACGGGGCATTCTATTCCTTCAAGTCCCACAGCTCTAAATGTGCCTATTCATTCGAAACCTTTCCATGGAAACTGGGGAAAAATAGGTTTTTCCGCATCAACCTAAGCCCGCTCATTCCGACTAAGTGATCCATTAGCAAAAAGAGGGCCTTCCTCCTTCTTGCTTGAAGCTCTGTCAAAGAAGCATTCTATTCCGAAAAGGCTTAGGGCTAGGCTAAACCTCCCTCAAAGCCATGAAGTCCCAGAGCTCTTATTCAAAGAACTTGTGATATTCCCTTAACTGCAGATTCAATAGCACCGGTAATGAACTACAAAAATTAGAGGAAAGAGAGCACCGTCTACTCAGACTGTCACACCGGCAACGAGAGCAGTAAGAGCAGATAGTGGAACAGAACAAGCAGCAGATAGGCATTCAGTTAGCTTGAAAACGGACTCGTAGTTAAAAATCAGATGCTTCCTCAACAACTATCTTTAGAATGTCCTATCTCTCTCATCAATACTTTAAAACGAGCTAGAAGGCTTCTTTTAAAGCAAAAAAATAGGAGTTATAGTAGTTTCAGCTATTCGATTCGAATGAGTGCCCTAACTTCCTTTCCTTACTACGTTATGCCCAAAAAAAAGAAAAAGAAAGTGCAACATATCAAAGAATGATGACACAAATTATCAGTGACCTCTTACATAACATATGTGAGTCTTACGTGGACAATTTTGTAGTCTTTAAAAAAAAAAGAACCGACCACATCAAAAATTTACGCAAGGTCTTCGAATGGTTAAGAAAACATCAATTAAAGATGAACCCGAAAAAATGTGCATTCGAGATCGGGCGGACGACTTAAATCAGTAGGGCAATAGCATAGCTATTATTGACCCGACCCCAATTACATTACTTAAGCCTACTCTTACTTCAAGATACGAAACGAGCAGCCGAAAACGACTTGTCCCTATTGTATTTTAGATGGAGTCATCTACAGGGCTAAGAATCTTACCTTTACTTAGAGAGGGGTAGCTGTACCATACTCTTCCGTGCTCGTAGGTTGACTCACCTATGCATCCCGACTAAGGTCTCACAAACGTGTACTTCACTTATGAATTCAACCACTTCACTAATGTGAATAGGTTATACAGAAGGGTAGGTTGGTTATATACTCTTATGCGCCTTCCTTCTTCGAACCTTTTGGTATATATTTCCTAACTATATATCGGATCCACTAGACAAGAAACTCGATTCCGCACTGCTGCTGAGTCGTCAGACTTATCCACCAAGGGATTCGTGGAGTTTCTGTGGATTCAGTTGGGGGAAATCTACCAAAGCTAGGCAAATAGATAGACTCCTTTCCTACTGCTAAGGGAGAGCAAGAAAGAAAATCAAAAGATTATTTTTTAACCAGCGCCCTCTTTTCGGTATGCAGGTACTAAGAGTCCTCTCACTACCAACCAGTAGACATCATCTGGATGGGTCTTACCGGTATCAACAATGAGGAAGAAACAACCAAACGGAAATAGCAACTAACTATGGCTCTTAGCCTAGACAACGTCCGAGGCGTAGGGGCGATCGGAGCAACAAGGAATGCCTAGACGACGTTTTTCTTCCTGGGCTGCAGTAAGTAGATCGAGAGGTTGTTCCGCCCCATGTCCTCGAATATGGGGAATATGTTCTCATAAAATCTTGCTCCAATCTGACCAAGCTGGTAAGCGACTGATGAATATTGCTATACTCCATTCTTCCTCCCGGTATCCTTTCTATTCTCACTCTTATCCGACTGATGAATGCAATTGGAGTATAATCGCTTTCCCTTACTAGGTTTAGGAATCCATAATTCTTCAAGAAGACGAGATTAACCCGGATCAAAAGAAACCTTCTTATCAAGAGACAAATTACAGGATAAAGCCCTATATCATATGGCTTTCACTGCCCTTATAGAAGAAGAGAATAAAAGCCCTAGAGTAAGGGAAAGGAAGTGCTAAAGGGCGGGCATGCTCGACTGAAAGGAGAGGAAAGCTTCTTCACGTTCGGCACGAGCGCGGACTCCGCGATCTCTGGGTCACCGAGGTTCCTTTTCTTCTGCCTCTTAAGATTCGCTATCTATATGATTTGATCCTTCATGTATTGGCCCCTTACTTCTTTGGTCTCTCTTTCTCCTGACATAAGAAAGTGACACAGGCTTGGCCAGCTTTTTTCAAACTTGACGGTCAAGTTCCCTGCTACTTCCGTAAATACGCCTTGGATGAGCCTAACAGCCATGTACCTGGAAGCACTTTTGTTTTCAACCGCCAGATGGTAAAGGAAGGTGCCATCCCTCCTTTCTTTCGCAATCACAATAGCCGTACAGTCGAATAGTTGAGTTAGACGGGGGATAACGGTTGAACTATCAAAGAGGTCCACTACCAAAGAAATAGGAGTTATAACATTCATAAAAGAAATAAAAAACCAATATAGGAACTTCAACTAAGAAAGAATAATAATAAGACGAATTGCTTAAGTAAGGTAATCACTTGTTTATTCGGTATACCGCTCTGTGAGCAGAGCGAATGAACATAAATATTTTCAAATATCATGAATATCCTTCGCCCCTTATCTCCTCATTTTCATTTTTATAAGCCACAGCTTACTTCGACGTTTTCAATTTCTCATAGAATCTCCGGAGCTTTCCTAGCCACTATACTTTTCTTTTTTTTATCTTCTTTGTCTTAAAATTGGTTTGATATATTTATTTTAGGCCCTACATGAAAAGGTCGGGTTCTCTGTGCGGCGTCGATCCCTCGCCTTATTTTGTAGTAGGGCGATTGGATGGGAGGTGGAGCTCGGGTCCTCGAGAATCCGCATACCGCCATGGGAGAGCATTCCTTCGAGAAAATCGAATCGAGGGGAGTCAATTCCGAGTCATTCTCTCAATTAAAAGGGAAGGTACCCCTGCGAAGGGGTGGGGACGAACACTTTACCACATAGTGGAGTGGATAGCTAGGACTACTAAAATGGAGATCGTGTACAACAACAATCCTATATTTGATGTCAATTGATCCACACTTCCATTCTTTAAAGAGAAAGGCTAACTGCTTGCTGGCTGGTAGATGTAAGAGCGGTAACGTCCATGTACGGCTCTGTGAGAAAGGCGGTGGACAAAAATGGCCTTGTTGTACCTCACTCTCGTCTTCAATGGGGTCTGCTCTTTCTTTTTTTTGGTGAGCATGCCAATATGATCTTAATGAGGTGTGGTGCTTTGCATCTGACATTCGTTGGGCTTCTCTCTTTGGGAGCTTAAGCCCCGACGTTTTTGTGCAATAAACCCCTCCGACTGAAGACTAGTGGTAGGTGGTCCTGCGGAGTTTTCGGAAAAGGGTTGCCTTGTGTGTAAGTACAGCAATAAACCACAACAAACCCTCAGACAACCTATCTAAGATTAGGGGGGGATCCTCAGTAGTGGTGACCCTTTAACTCTTCCACGGACTGATACATATACTGAATGCTCATATAGGAAAGTTGACTCCTAGGTCTGGAACCTGGGGGTCGCTCCGAGAAATCCTTTCTTTCTCGTCCACTCAGGGGGGTGCGGACACACCTGCGCGGATTACAGGTGAAAGTTAGAAGAATGGCGGGGAAGTTAACAGTACCCGACGACAGTCCGGGATGGATGTAGAACCATCGGGCAGGGATAATCATTCCTATCCTGGGAGAAGTGGCGACCATTCTCAAGAACCAAAAAGATTGAACTAAGGGAAGCCCTATGAGTCGCTGAAACGACGGTAGGAGTTCCCTTTTTCTATCAATAGAGGGAGAAAAAACGGTCTTTGCTCCCCTTTACAATATGAAGAAAGAAATAAGGGTCAAAATGATTAAATAATACAAAAAGAAAAAAATGAAATACAAAGAAAATACTACAAAAAATAATTAAATATAAGGAAAGTACAAAAATACAATAAAATTGGGCTAAGAATTTGAAAATGTTGGCCCAAACACATAATGGCCCAAAGAGATCCGATCCAAATGATTTAAATCAAAGTGATCCCAGCCATCCATTATACCAAATCCAACAGCTGAGGCCTTTAACCTGAATTAATTAATTAATTAAATCCAAGATCAAATCTGAGTCGTTCAAGCCTTAAGATCTAACGGATGAGGACATGTATCTCATTTAATGAGACGACGGTGTTTTGGGGGATTTAATCCTGGCCATTGATCTCACTTGATCTAACGGCCAGGGATCGAGTAAGTATAACGGGTATATAAGGTCGGTCTCAAAGAGACCGACCGTTCATTTACATTCAACCCTAGCCGCCCTTCCCTAACCTCTTTATCTTCTTCTTCTCGAACCTTCACCGGCTATGGAGACTGGCCCATTTCCATGGCCGTCTCCGGCCAACCCCAGTCCCAAAAACTCTCATCCTCTCCTTCTCCACCACCAGCCTCCATGAAAACCCCAAGAAACCAAGAAAACCCCAGTTTCTTGAAACTTCGATCATCGGAGTTCAACTCCGGTGACCAAACTTATGAGAACAGCCTCCAAACTAACACCATAGAACCCTCATCTGCCGATCTACCATCATACGTAAACCACTTGCCTCAATATCACCTCATCTCCTCGAATATTCGAAATAAAGTCACCGGAACCCTAACTCCGGCGACTAAAACAAACCACTATTCAAAAATCCCACCTTTTCTACCCTTAATACTCATCCCCTAACCAAAAGACTTCAAAGCTGAAGTCTTGAATCTGAAAGGAGAATACCAGAAAAAGAAAATGAGAAAAAAGAAAAGAAAAACAAGAAAAAAGAAAAAGAAGAAAAATAAAAAGAAATAAGGAAGCTCAGGAGTCAAATCCTGCGTGCTAAGTCACCCTTTTCCCTTTCTTATTTATCTTTTCTGTGATTTTGTTGTCTTTGTTTGATTCTTTGTTTCGAGTATGTTTTTTAGTATGTTACCCGTATAAACAATTGCATAATAGATTAGGGTTTTCATCTTTGAAAAATCTATATTTATTATGTTTCTCTATTAAAGATGTATCTTTCTTTGATTAATCCTTCTACTATCATGTCTTTTACTTAGATTTTTGCATGTTTAGATCAGTTCTTATCTTCTAGAAAATTTCAGTTACTCCGTTTGAGCCATGCTTTCTCTGAAACTTCTTTTATGAGTTTTGCCCGTCTGTGCTTGGTCAAGAATATGTTAAACATGACTAGGGTTTTCAGTAGCCTTCTAAACATAAGAAAGTTCTGACTATGCCTGCCTCAAAATTGATTGATACACTGTGTTGTGGAATCTGAATTATAAGTCTTTGATTGAAATTCAACAATATTCAATCTCTTTCTCTGAATTTTGGTTAATTGATAAGTGATTCTGATTTCATGGCTATGTATGCAATCTGGTATGAAAATGGCTATGTCTGCAACAATTTTGTGTTAAGCCGATTACTGTTAATACTTAGCATGCGTAGGTGGAATTGGTTATAGCTGCAGTAGTGTAGAAACTTGAAAAGTGGTTAAAATTGAAAAGCATGTTTTAAGTAGTTTAAAATGGGTTAAAATTGAAAACCACAAAAAAGAGGTAATAAGTGAAATGAATTACAAAGAGTGGTCAGTCTTGCAACTAACCAAACTCTAATAATCTTGACACACTGGATAAGTGTTAAATAGGCCAAGTGTGTAATAAAATTGGCTTAAGTCTAATAGGTTAGGCTTGCAAGGCCCAAATTGACCCATGCTCACTAGTTGGCTAGACTTGCAAAGTCTTAGCCATCCTATGTTCATTAATGGGCCCAAATTGCAAGGCTAAGTCCAAACTTTGGAATGGCTAAGTATTAAATAGGTTAGTTCTGAATAATTAAGCAGGCTAGTCCTGCAAATTAGTTTCAAAAACAGAAAATGAAACAAGAGTGGCTAAAATTGAAATGAATTGAAGTTTAATATGGCCAGGTCTTAAATATTAGTGTAAATGCTAGCCAGTAGCTAAATAAGAGCTGAACTTAGGAAAACGTGACCTGGACAGGTCGGGTAATTAGTGAATGCCCTTAAGGGCATATAGGGAATAGAAAATGGCAAAGTTGTGGATTTAATAGAGCCTATAGGGATACTAAAGACATTTAGGCTCATGATTTATGCAATTTTGCACAAGATTAAGGGCACATTGGTCCTAAAGAAAAGGTAACTTAGTAAATAACACTAATAAGTAGGGGCACACTAGTAAAAGCCCCAAAAAGGAATCAAATAGAACCTTCCAAGCACATGCTGGAAGGCATCTCATAACAGATAACGGGACTTAAGTGTGAGTTTTGGTAAAGAAAAAAGGGGAGTGAACTAGAATTACTTTCTATCCTTTCCCACCAAATTTTTCACCATCTCCAACCTATAAATACCCCCATTTAGAGTCTGTTTAGGGGCTGGATTTTGGGAAATCAAAATTTTCAGAAAAAACTTATACACTAAATCGTAGATAGTTGCCTGCGTTTTTCTGCTTGGAGTTAATATTGAAATCTGTTTGGATTTTTTCTCTTCATTGTGGTCTCTATTGCTTTGTTGCTGTGTTAAGATCCGTTTGCTCATTGGGATTCATTCTAGCCACTGTTCCATTCCCTGTGTTGATTCTAATTGTTGTACCTATTCCATCCCTTAGAACTCATTGAATTTCTTTACTGAATCAGGTACACATCCTTGTTCAGGCTATGTAATTTGAAGCTATGATGATGAAATGAAGTTGCGAGTTTAAAGCCTTTGTTATATTACATTTCTGTTTTTGTAGATGTTTAAGTAGATTGAATTTGTGATTCATTAGGATATCGTGTGTATATGTAGAAGCTCAAACGAGACAATGTAATAAGTAGTAAGTAGATGTAATGTAGTTATAGTAGCTAAAATTACTTGGTTAAAACAGTGCAAAACCATAAAACCAGACCAATTAATTTTGAAATAAGCCCAATAGCGCTAAACTCGTAAGTAATGATTTCAATCAACATATGTAAATAGTTTAATTTGGTACTTGATAGTTGGATTTAAATAAGTTTTAAAACAACAACAATAAAACGAATTAATAATTCGATTAAGATTGACTTTGTAATATCAAGTAAACTAGACTCATGGTAACTTAGTGATAAATATAACCAACACCTGCAAATGAGCTATAAGCAAGTAAATCATCTATGTTTAGTTCTGTTTTACATGATTAGATAATATCCTGTCATTTAGCTAAAAAACAACTTAGTATGAATTAGTATTGTAAAACAAAGTGAAAATAGTTTGTTAATTAAGTTTTATGCACATTAGACTATTATGATTCAGAATTGATATTGTTAGCTCTGTACAATACTTCTCTCTTAATGAATAAAATATAATTTGAATTATTTCCTTTTTGATTTCAATTACATGTTCATAACATGAGTTTTCAATCCTTGTTTTTATTTTCTTTGTTTCGTTTTGGTTTGGGCCTAATGTGCAACGCAGGTCTGGACTATGTTCGAATACCAGTTGGGCTTCTGAATGAAAGCCTTAATATAGTCTGGGTTATTAAGACACATATACAAATAGCAATCTGCTGAATACATGCCCAGAAAGTCCAGGCCCAGTAGTAATAAAAATAATAAGGCCTGGACTCATTTCTGGAAAAACAAAGTAATTAGATGTATTAAGGGAAAAAACAGTGGTAGAAAATATATTTATACATTAAGTATGGACTTTAAAAAACGTATGGGATGAGCCTCACATTGTAACAAAAATAGTGGGGCCCCCTATAAACAATTGATGAAGTATATAATAGACTCGGGAAGGTTGATAGCATATTCCATAACCTTTCCCAAAGATTTAAAGCCGTTAGATGCTTATTAGGCACCATTTAAATATACTTACCTTAACACAAGTGTGCACTTGGTGCAACTCAAATCAGAAATCCCGGCGAAGCCAAAATGTATTAAATGTCACAGTCGTACTGGTTGCGATGTGACTCAAAATACGTTTTCGCGACGTCGCAATTCATAAAAACTATTAAAGCTTGAAACGTGTACATATTGTTAAAGGGCATATAATAAGTCATATAAAATCGGGATCGACAATTGAGCGACCGTGCTAAAACCACGAAATCTGGGAGCGCCTAACACCTTCTCCCGGGTTACCAGAATTCCTTATCCCGGTTTCTAGTTTTGCGGACTGTAATACAGAGTCAACTTCCTCGAATTCGGGATTAACCGGTGACTTGGGACACCATTATCTTCACAAGTGGCGACTCTAAAAAATTAAATAAAATCCCAGACCGATTGTCCTTTATTTGGAAAAACTCCTTCCACTTTGTTATGATTTCCTTCTCGGGTATTTCAACATTGAGGTATACCCTACTTTCTTTAAAGGTCGGCGGTAATAAAAAGGGAGGTGTGACAGCTTTGACGACTCTGCTGGGGATAAGTAACCCAGAACTTCGGTTTCAGGGTTTAAGAATTCGAGCTCATTAGAATCGCCGTCCTCGATATTATTTGACTTTGTTATATGCTTTGAACAACAAGCTATGTGTTTTAACCGCTTTGATTTTATATGGATTGGATATATAAATTGTGCCGAAAGCCCTTCTCTTCTTCATCTCCGGGGATGTGCTTACTGGTTGAGACTTTCCTTTCTGTTAAGTCATACCCAAAGTAAGAAACAAAGGCCGGATAAGTTACAAAGCCGATTGACCTCACGGGTCACCGGTACGTAGCCCCCTCCTCGATACGAGTTGTCCGCTCGGGTACACGGTCTAGCACTCTATGAAACCATAAGATATTGAACATAGGTCTGGGATGATTATTTGCATCAAAACTGACTTAGGGGACTCAATACAGGGGTTGGGTCCGTCTAGGACAGGTGACCAGGTAATTAAGGACCGAGCATACTATGTGTTGCATTTTTAATTGTCTTTGATAGTTATGCGGACTAGCAAATTCCCGCGAAAAGAGAGAGAATATTTGAAAGAGAGAGATATTAGCAAAAGAGTTGTTAGAAATTTGAAAATCTGAAAAAATAGGAAATAACTTTGTTGTTAAAATAATTGGTCAATTAATCTGACCGAACTACGCAGGTTTGATTCTCGCTATTAGGTGAGATACGTAGGCAACCCTTGAACGGGTCCAACCACCCTTTTAGAAAATGACCAAAAATATTTTTTTTAAAATAATCAAAGTGATTGCTATTTTTGGAAATAGCCGAATGTTCCGAAAGGACGATGGATGGTTGTTTTGGCGAAAATGGCCACTTCGAAAGTCATGTTTTTCCCTTTTCAAAACGAAAAAAAAAAAAAAAAAAAAAAAAAAAAAAAAAAAAAAAAAAAAAAAAAATATATATATATATATATATATATATATATATATATATATATATATATATATATATATATTTCTAAATAAAATCGCCTTTAATAAATGTGCAGAATGAGCACGATACAGAATGAACCCTTCACTTTAATGAATAAAATCCCTTTGGAGCTAAGATTATGGTGGAACGACATGGACAGGAAGGACAGAATTGGGTCAAATGTTATCTAAAAGACCTAACGAGATTAATGGACATAATTCCCCGAGGCGATATAATCCGAGCACTTGTTACATGCTGGGATCCTGTGCGTAACGTTCTGCATTTTTCAGACTTTGAACTCACTCCCACTCTTGAGGAAGTTGCTTACTATATAGGGAAAAATGAGGTCCCCTTAAAAGAGAAATACCCTGTGACTCCAAGAGCGATAACGGTGCACCGCTTCCTAGACTCTTTGAAGATTGCTCGGAACGTCCACAATGAGGATTTGGTTAATGGGTTTTGCTCCTTAAACTTCATCTACAGTAGATATGGACATGTCGGGGGTTTCAATGACCCCACGAAAAAACTCTGTAGTAAGTTCAACCAAGCCAAATGGGAGGAACTTAGACGATTCGCCTTTCTGGTGGCGTTTCTCGGGATAATCATATTTCCATGAAAAGACGGGCACATTGATACAAGAGTCATTGGGGTGGCCAGCACTTTGATTGTACAAGATAATTGTACTTTGGGTCCAATGATCATAGCTGATATCTACCGTGCCCTGACGACATGTAAAGCAGGGTGCAACTTCTTTGAAGGATGTAACTTGATTCTGCAAATCTAGTTGATAGAACATCTATGCCATCATCCTTCGTTCTTAAGCTATAGGCCTACTAAAAGAACGTGCCTCGAAGAATTCTATATGAGAACAAAAGAAGTTAAGCTACCAGAAGGTGTTAAAGGTTGGATTTCATATCTACGATCGTTGACCGATAGACAAATCGATTAGGCATACGGATGTTTGCCCCTCGATGAGGTGATTCACATGCCGATGGAAGGGTCACACTTCTTGATCATGGGTTTAAAAAATATCCATCCTTATGCCCCGTACATGGTCCTACGACAGCTTGGAAGTTATCAACTTATACCAAAGGATGGGGACCTCAGTTTGCAAGTAATAGAGATTAGTCCGGATGGGCAGTTCCCGGAATCAAAGGTCCGACAGATTTGGAATGAATGTCAAAATTTGAAGGTAGAAACTTGTGTGGAAAACAGAGCTCAGGGAGAAGTATCGCCAGGATACGCCGCATGGTATCGATGGGGTATTGAGCATGATAGACCATTGAAAAGACCTCACGTTCAAGATTTGCCCGAGCAGTCTAAGGAATACAGAAATTGGGTGGCCAAAGAAAACGATTATATTGCCAAGATCAGCTTGCTAGAAAAACAGTTGCGAGATCTCCGATTCGAAAGCAGTTTACAGGCAGCATCTGACGAAGGGGAAAAGAAGCAGTTGAAAAAAGAGAACAAAATTCTGAAAGCTCAAGTTACGAAAATGAAAATTGCATCTGAGACCCGGTTTGCTTAGCCCGAGATGAGAAGCTAATCGAAAGTCTTTGGCGTAAGGTGAATGAATACAGCTTCGATCTTGACAAAGTAGAAAAGGAATTAGCCAGGGTTCAGAAACAACTGGCCAGAGATGCCGAGGAAAGAGCTAGAATGGTTCAGCAACTACAAGATAAACATGAAGTTGAGGTAGCTCGATTGAGAAAGAAAGTCATCACAGCCACACTCAAAAGTAACAAGATAATCAAAGAGTTTGAGGAACAAAGAGAGCATTGTTACACAACTATGGCTCGATTAGAGTTCGAGTTACAACAACTATATGAAGAGAACCAACAAACCTTAAACGCTCGCGCCAAACAGATCAGCAGGTTACTTCAAGAAAAGGGGGTCGTTCGAGAAAGAATTGTCCATATTGCTCAGTACATCACCAGAAAATGACAATCGTGTGATGATATGTCCCAGGAAACATTTGTATCAGCCGTGAAGTTCTTCGTGAAGCAAGTCATGTCCGACCTAGATAGGCTCTAAAGTGGATTGGCATATAGGCCCGCGGCAAGACCGAACAATGTCTCTCGGGCATTAGGAGCATTAATGTACTCATAGGGCATGCATTTTGTATTTGTATTTCTTTTTGCATTAGTAGCACAACATCATTTTGTAAATCAATGTTTTCTTAGTGTAAATGAAAAGATCAAAGAAGTTGTTGCTAATCCTTTTTCGCTTTATATCAATTGTTTGTATGATCGGCAAATAAGTTGGAATGAAAATCAATAAAGAAAAGAAGAAAGAAAGAGATGGAAAAGAGAGGAAAAATAAAAAAAATGAAATAAAAGAAAGAAAAAAAAGAGAAGAAAAGAAGAAAAAATGAAAAGAACGAAAAAGAAAGAAAGAAAGAAAGGAGATGAATAAGAAACGGATGTTGATTCAAAATGGAATAACTGCCGGGATGATGCATAACTATCAAAGGCAAAAGTTGTGATTTTTAATCGTTGCATCATATCCTTTTGTCTACTAACTATTAACAAGTGTTGTTGTTTATGAGAATCAGATTTCAACTGGCAACTGGTACTCTAGCATATCATCATTACAACACACGATCCAAAACTATGACTAAGGCTGTGTCTCAGGAAATTGAGCCAACTATCATGGACCCAGTGAAAGAGGAGGAGGTTGTAGGTGTAGCAGGAATGAAGGAGGAAATGTATAAGCTCAAGAAGCAAATGTAGGAAATGTACCAAGCTTGGTCCAGGGGTCAACCCTTACCCGTATATCCAGCCAACCCACAATATGTCCCTCCCACCAATCCTAATCCCGAGCCACCTACCATGAACTCATCCTCCACGTACCCAGAGTACCACCACTACTATGCCTCTACTTCACAGGCACCACCACTACTGTCCAAGCATATTCCACCTCAGCCACTACAGGTCGCCCCGGTGTTTGTGGCACCACCACCTGTTGCTCTACATAAGTCGTCAAGTGAACCAGTGTTCCATGTGCAAGATTCCCATTACTATTCGCCGGAGCCGATGTTTAGGTAGCATAACTCTTATACCCCACTGATGGAGACGACGAAAGAAAAACCCGTCAAGAACATGGAACAAGAGGAAATTGCATGAAAGATGAGGAGTTTAGAACAATCTTTCCGTAACATATAAGGTCTAGGAGGCGAACTGAGCGTAGCATACAAAGATTTATGTCTGTTCCCAGAAGTGCAGCTCCCGGTTGGATTCAAGCTACCTAAATTCGACATGTACGATGGACATGGGGATCCTGTAGCCCATCTCAGGGGTTATTGCAGCAAGATGCGTGGTGAAGGAGGAAAAGATGAACTTTTGATGGCATACTTTAGTTAGAGTTTGAGCGGTTCTGCGCTGGAGTGGTATACACGTCAGGATCACACTAGATGGTTCATCTGGGACGATCTAGCTCAATCATTTGCCAACCACTTCCAGTACAACTTGGAGATAATTCCAGGCAGGCTGTCGCTTACCAAGATGGAAAAGAAGCCCGGAGAAAGCTTTCGGGAGTACGGCTTTAGATGGAGAGAACAAGCGACACGAGTGGATCCGCCTACGAAGGAGACTGAAATGGTAGATTGTTTTCTACAGGCCTTAGAGCCTACTTACTATGGCCATCTGGTGTCGGCTATTGGTAATAATTTCAATGAAGTAGTGAAAATGGGGAGTTTCGTAGAGGAAGGATTGAAAACCAAAAAAATCATGAGTTTTGCTGCTATCAAAGCCACGAATCAGGCTATACAGACCGAGAATGGAGGATCTATTGGAAAGAAGAAGGAAGAGGTTTCAGTTGTAGAAAGTAGACCATGGACTCGGAGCCAAAAAACATACCATTATCCACCTCGCCAATACCAATCATACCCACCAGCACCTTACAACCCACCTCCACTATATTATCCACCCACTACCCCACATTATCCTATCCCATAAGCCCAACATTACCCATCGCCTCCACATGTATGGCGAGCTCAAGCTCCACAAAATGGCTATCATACACAGAACACCTACCCTCATTCCAGAACCCACAAGAACCCAAATAGACCCAGCTTCCGACCTGATCCAAAAATGAGAAACATAGCCCAAACGAATAAGACAATCACCCCATTGGGGGAGTCTTATACCAGCCTCTATCATCGTCTGAAAGAGTTGGGAATGCTAAACCCGATTGAGCCAAAAATTTAAAATCCACCTCTCAGAAACATTGACCAGTCAGTCAGATGTGAATATTGCTCCGGGGCACCGGGGCATGATACTGAAAAGTGTTGGCACTTGAAATCTGCTATACAGGAGCTCATTGACAGTAGAAGGATAAAGGTACATGCTCCGGAGACTCCAAACATTACTCAGAATCCATTACCAACTCATCATGAGACATACATGATAGAGTTAGAACAAGAAGAGAGCAGCAAGAAGCCGTGCCAATCAGTAATGATGATAAAGGCCAACAGTAAAGTGGAGGAAGAGGTCGAGAAGAAGAAAGCGACAGGTGATTTACCGGTGCAAAAGCAGCCAGTGGTTGAGACTATGAAAATTGTGGTGCCAGTGGCTAAGCCGTTGTTGACAGTGAAAGGAGCGTACATGGAACTAGTGGTCATAAAGTCGGTGGTGCAAATGCCAGTGGTAGATACTAAAGCCATACCTTGGAACTACAACAAGGTCACAGTAATGTACAGGGGAAAAGAAGTTACAGGGGAGGTCAATGAAACACACGGCCTCACTTGTTCCGGGCGGTGCTTTTCCCCGGAAGAGTTAAGGAAAGTGAAGGTGGTAAAGGAAAGTCATGTGGAGAAGCCGGTCTCTGAAGAAGAAGAAGAAGAGTTTTTGAAGAAGATAAAAGCTCAAGACTACTTGATAGTAGAACAGCTGAGAAAGATGCCTGCACAAATCTTATTTATTTTATTGCTAATTCACTCATAGGAGCACAAGAAGGCATTGTTAAAAATACTGAATGAAGCACATGTCCCCAAAAAAATCTTAGTCTGCTATCTTGAAAAAATTACCAACAAAATTTTTGAGTCAAACAAGTAACATTGTCGGACAATGAATCGCCCGTCGAAGGGACCGAACACAACAAAGCACTCTATCTCACCGTCAAAAGTGAAGAATCAGTGGTTACTCAGGTTTTAATAGACAACGGGTCGAGTGCAAACATTTTTCCACTCTCGACTATCGGAAAGTTGAAGATTAATCCTGATAGAATACGTCGAAATAGTGTGAGTGTTTGAGGGTTTGACGGACGAAGCAAAAATACCTTGGGAGATGTTGTGCTGGAGGTCACCATTGGGCCGGTAGACTTTACCATGGAATTTTAGGTGTTGGACGTCCCTGTGTCCTATAATCTATTGCTGGGACGGCCATGGATCCATGCGGCCAAAGCCGTACCATCTTCCCTACACCAAACGGTAAAGTTCAAATGGGAACATCAAGAAATTATAGTGCATGGAGAGGAAGACGCTTGTAATACCATAATTCTTTTCGAGGAAGCGTATGGATACAAAGGCCCATAGGTGTATCAGGTGACAGACACTCTGGTAGTAAACAAGATAGCCGAAGGAGACAGCTTGCCAATCCCCACAGTGGCATCTACCGCAGAGACGGTAGCCAAAGAGATGATCAGAAATGGGTTCACGCCAGGAAAAGGTTTGGGGATAGCTTTACAGGGAATAACTCAACCTGTCCATCTACCGAGAAACAATGACACCTTTGGCTTGGGCTTTATAACTACCTATCGACATCTAAAAAGCCAAAAGAACTAAAAGAAAAATTGGACCCTCCTGAAACCAGTCCCAAAATTATCCGACACATTCACTAAGCCTGGTACACAACGACATTTGATGACTGTTGCGTCAAGGTATGCTGAGATAAGGCTAGATGCGGAACTCCTTGCAAGGTTTGAAATGTTATTTGGGGATGTAAACATGGTGGAGATGGGCGAGTGGGCCAGTAAGATGGATATCCAGTTCGTGGGGCCTAGTGTTGCACTCAATAATTGGGAAGCCACTTCTTTTCCAATCAGGAAGGAGTCTTGGTAGTTAGCTTTCAAAATATATCATCCTTTCCCAAAAGAAATGTTTTTGTAATCCCCACCTCACATTGAAATCAAATGTATCCAATACCTGTTATCTTTTTGAAAAAATATCAATGAAATGCAATTTCTTCTTCTTTCTTCATTTTTGCCTTATTTTCTTATTTTTCCTTTCTTCCTTTTTTACAGTTCAATATGCGCTGATTCTGATGACATGTCATGCATGAAGGATTCCCGTCCCAGTTTTGACAATCGAATTATTATACAAGAAATTGAAAATGAGAGTGAAATAGAATACGAAGATGAGGAAATACTGGAGGAAATAAGTAAAGACTTGAATCAATATGAGAAAAAACCCAAACCGAACTTAAGTGAGACAGAATCTATTAATTTGGGGAAGGAGGATAATGTCCGGGAGACAAAAATCAGTGTACACTTAGAAGCCTCCCTTAGAGAAGAGTTAATAAAGTTGTTGCATGAATACAAGGACATTTTTGCCTGGTCCTATGATGACATGCCCGGACTTAGCACTAACTTGGTGGTACACAAGTTGCCTATTTATCCTGAATGCTGACCAGTAAAACAAAAGTTGAGAAAGTTCAAAATGGACATCAGCGTGAAGATAAAAGAAGAAGTGAATAAGCAGTTTGAGGCAAAGGTCATACGAGTTACCAAATACCCCACCTGGTTAGTGAATGTTGTGCCAGTTCCGAAGAAAGACGGAAAAACCAGGGTATGTGTTGATTACAAAGACCTCAACAAGGCCAGTCCAAAGGATGAATTCCCATTGCCGAATATCCACATACTAATCGACAATTGCGCCAAGCATGAAATTGGCCCTTTTGTAGATTGCTATGCGGGTTATCACCAGATCCTGATGGATGAAGAAGATACAGAGAAAACAGCTTTTATCACGCCTTGGGGAACATACTGCTCTAGAGTGATGCCGTTTGGGTTAAAGAATGCCGGAGCTACTTATATGAGGGCAATGACCACAATGTTTCACGATATGATGCACAGAGAAATTGAATTGTATGTGGACGACGTCATCATAAAGTCCAAGAAGCAACATGATCATGTCAAGGACTTGAGGAAGTTTTTCCAAACACTCCGAAGGTATAATCTTAAACTCAATCCTGCAAAATGCGCTTTTGGAGTACCTTCAAGGAAGCTATTGGGATTTATAGTAAGTCGGGGAGGCATTGAACTAGATCCGTCGAAGATAAAAGCCATCCAGAGTTTGCCTCCGCCGAAGAATAAGAAGGAAGTAATGAGCTTACTAGGCAGGCTGAATTATATTAGCCGGTTCATCGCTCAGTTGACATCAACATGTGAGCCTATTTTTAAGTTGTTAAAGAAGGATGCAGTAGTGAAATGGACCGATGAATGTCAGGAAGTCTTCAATAAAATCAAGAAATATTTTGCAAATCCTTCAGTGTTAGTTCCTCCAAAGCCGGGAAGACCTTTGATCTAATATCTGATAGTGCTTGATAACTCCTTTGGTTGTGTACTAGGACATCACGATGAGACTGGCAAGAAAGAACAAGCTATATATTACCTTAGTAAGAAATTCACATAGATTCATCTTGGTCACGATTGACTACTTTACTAAGTGGGTGGAGGCAAAGACATTCAAGGCGGTGACGAAGAAAGCCGTGGTGGATTTTGTGCATGAAAATATTATATGCCGATTTGGAATTCCCAAAGTAATTATCACAGATAACGGGGCAAATCTGAACAGTCACCTCATGGCGAAAGCATGTCAAAGATTTAAGATCCTGCATCGTAACTCTACACCTTACGGGCCAAAGGCAAATGGAGCAGTAGAAGCTGCAAATAAGAATATAAAGAAGATACTTAGGAAAATGGTGGAAGAGTCTAGACAATGGCATGAGAAGCTGCCTTTCGCTCTTATGGGATATCGCACAATGATGTGGACTTCTATCGGTGCCACACCCTATTCATTGGTGTATGGGAAAAAGGTTGTGATACCTATATAAATCGAGATACCATCACTTCAAATCATAGCTGAAGCTAAGATTGATGACGATGAATGGGTAAAAGCCCGATTGGAACAGTAAACTTTGATCTATGAGAAGAGGTTAGCTGCGGTTTGCCATGGGCAATTATATCAACAAAGAATGGCCAGAGCATATAATAGAAGGTGCGTCCTCGGACGTTTGAAGTTGGACAACTGGTATTGAGGCACATCTTACTGCATTGGGCTAAAGCAAAAGGCAAATTCGCACCAAACTGGCAAGGGCCATTCATGGTATCACGGGTGTTGTCTAAGTGGGCAATATATCTGACAGACGTTGAAGGTAAATGCCTACAGACTACAATCAATTCAGATGCGGTCAAAAGATACTATGTATGATTCCTTTTCAATATTATGATTGTATTTTGTTGTGATTTTGGAATTGAAATGATGAAGGCATTTTATTCTCTATCCAAACACTTTATCCATTGACATCCCCTTTGAGCCATGTTCGATCTATTCTTTCATACCCCTCTCTCGGAATCGCTTATGATACAAAAGAAAAATAGCAAATGAAAAAAAAGGAAAAAAAAAGATAAAAAATGCAAGCAAAAGAAAAAGACAAAGAAAATCGGGAAAAAATCAAAAGAAAACCATGAACTAATCGGCGTGTTCGAACTACGTTTTGACTTGATCACGAAAGGGTACGTAGGCAGCCTCATTGAGGTTCAGTCACAATAAAGAAAAAATCCAAAAATCCCCCACATATTGAAACTAGGGCAGAAGTTATGTTTTATAATTCCGAGAGCCCTCGTAAATTTTTTGAGCCTTTATACCCTTCTTTTTTAACCCATCCAAAAGCCACGTTATGGTCCAAAGAAAGACTTTCTAATCAATTTCAAGAAAATAACAAATATAGTTAGAATAAAGGAAGAACGGGACATTGGACAACACCAGTGATTCAGATAAAATAAAAGACAAAAAAATAAAAGAAAAATGGAAAAATGAAAAAAATTGAGAGAGTCTCATCGGTGAATACCTTAATTGGCACCGTCAGGCGACTGTGAGGCTGAGAGAAACAAAAATGAGAGAGTCTTGTCAGTGAAAACCTTTACCGGCACTGCACGGCGATTGTGAGATTGAGAGAAATAAATGAGAGTCTTATTGGTGAAAACCTTTCACGGCACCATTAGCCGGTTGTGAGGTTTATTTCGAAAAAAGAGAAAAGCAACAAAATAGGATCGGTTTGGATTGCAAGAAAGATGGAGTTGGAATAATGGATTGAACAAATTGGGTCGGAGTTTAAATACATGGCATGGTCAACGGAATCAGCCAACATACCCAGATAAGTTCTATCATCTCTCCAAAAATACACTCACCCCTTTTGAAGTTCACTTGTTTTTGCATTTCATTGTTTGTCATTTGAAAGCTAACTACCAGCTTCTGATGATAAGAGCTGAAATAACACTAGATCAGAAAAAGAAAGAAAAGAAAGGAGTTAAAAAGAAATAAAGAAGGTTGGCAATCAGAGCTGAAAGAAAAGAAAACAAAAAGGTGAAAAACAAGAAAATACAAAAGAGTTTACAAAAGATACTCAACTGAAAGATGGAACAACGGAAGAAAAGCAAAAAGAGGAAAGCAATAAAAGGCAAGAGCAGCAGATGCCAGTTGTCAGCAACTCATAACTAATAATATTTTGTTTTTGTGATCCAGACATGAACAAATTGTCACTAATCACTTTAAAGTTAATGTGACCAATGTGAAAAAAAAAACATAAAAAGAAGTTTAGCAATAATAAATGGAGGAATCCATGGATGAAAATCACTCAATCAAGAAAATACCAAAAACAACAGGGAGGTATCATCTTTTAAATTCACACCCCAGTTATCAAACTGAGGGAATACCTTTTCTGCATTCGCATTTAATGTATCAGGCGCCCACCTGGATAACAAGGGAATACTTTTCTACATTCACATTTCATGCATCTGGCGCCCACCTGGATAACAAGGGAATACTTTTCTACATTTGCATTTCATGCATCAGGAGCCCACCTGGATAACAAGGGAATATTTTTCTGCATTCGCATTTCATGCATCAGGCGCCCACCTGGATAACAAGGGAATACTTTTCTGCACTCGCATTTCATGCATCAGGCGCCCACCTGGATAACAAGGGAGTACTTTTCTGCATTCGCATTTCATGCATCAGCCGCCCACCTAGATAACAAGGGAATACATTTCCGTAATTTTAATTTTTGTTCAGGCGCCCACCTGTATAACAAGGGAATACATTTCTACAATTTTTTATTTATGTTCAGGCGCCCACCTGTATAACAAGAGAATACATTTTTGCAATTTTTAATTTCTGTTCAGGCGCCCACCTGTATAACAAGGGAATACATTTATGCAATTTTTAATTCCTGTTCAGGTGCCCACCTGTACAACAAGGGAATACATTTCTGCAATTTTTAAATTTCTGTTCAGGCGCCCACCTGTATAACAAGGGAATACATTTCTGCAATGTTAATTTTCTGCAATTTTTGGTTTGTGTTAGCTAACATGAGTAACACCGTAACATGAAAAGCCAACACTGGGGCAGAAGAAAAAGTTTGTTGTTAAGTTTTGTTTTGATCAGGTATCAATTTGAAAGCGAGAAGTACCCAGCCTCAGAAGAAGCATTTTTTAAAACTTTTTGGGCCATACCGGATCGTTCAAAAGATTGGTCAAGTTGCTTATAGGCTGTAGTTGCCTCTTGAGATGTCATCCAGTGCACCCGGTATTCCATGTGTCCATGTTGAAGAAAGTGATTGGAGATCCATCCGCCATCATGCCAGTCGAGGCCATTGAGGTTAATGAAGATTTGTCATATGAAGAAGTTCCAGTTGCCATTCTTGATAGGCAAGTCCGTAAGTTGAGGAATAAGGAAGTTGCCTCTGTTAAAGTATTGCGGCGAAGTCAACAAGTTGTGGAGGCCACATAGGAAGCATAAAGAGAGATGAAGGAAAAGTACCCCCATTTGTTTGATCAAGCTTAGAAGAAATTGGGTGACCCTTCTACTCCTAGTAACTATCATATTGTCCAAGTTGTTTCCCTCTTAGTATTAGTAAAGTCTCCTTCATTTTGTAATGAGTTAAATGTGTTGTTACCTTGGATCACTTGAACCTTTCTTGATAAATGAAAGCCTTATAAAGATTCATGTGTTAAATAAACAACTAATAGTAAGTGTAGATTGGTAATGGTTTGTTTTTGTGTACATGATGCATTAAGGTTGTTAAATGAGGTAAGAACTCATTGAAGTAACTAGTTTATGTGCAATTGTAACAATGTGATAGACTATGTGCATTCGTTGAGGTAAGAAAGTGTATACAAGTTGTGGAAAGTGTTGTATTTGTGTATTGTTGTTTGGTAATGTGTTTTGGGGGCCCTCTAACATGTGGATATGTCCATAATACAAAGGAAACTATGGCGAAATTTTTCTAAAATATAAGAGTTAGTTAAAATTTTGATAGTTTGCATATCATGTCTTTCAAAGCCAACTCATTTTCAAAATTCTCATTCGAGCACGAATGATCTTAAGGGGGGGGGGGAGGATTTAAGGCCCCGTAAAATTTTTGTGCATAAAAGCTAGTAGCTATGGTGTCATGGTCCGAATAATGTGTTAGGAATGCGTAGAATTCTTCGTGGCGAGGTTGCTCGCCGCGGTTCGGACCCTTGGTAGTGATTTAAGTTTCACAAATGTAAAGAGTCAATATTTCCAGAAAAGTGTCGATTCTGGGTCAGGAAGGCAACCGCAGATCTGCTATGCGGACCGCATTATTGCCGCAGAGCTTAATAGAAGGTTTACAAAATTTGGTGTTGAGAATGCGGTCGATATACGATCGCAGAATGGATCTGCGGACCGCAGAAGTACCGCATAAATTCTCAAAGGTTTTTAAGTGTTGAATCTGCGGTGCACTATGCGACCGCAGATCAAGAATGCGGACCATATTTTGGTCGAATTCCGTAACAGAACTTGTGTAAATTTTGAGGCAATTTTCGCTTTCACTATGCGGACCGCATGTTGATTCTGCGATCGCAGATGCGACCGCAGAATTGACCCGGCCCAGGAATTTTATAAAATTCAACCCGACCTCTTCTTTAATATAACGCCTTTCTCTTTCATTTTATCATATCACCTTACTTAAATTAGAGAGAGAAGAGAGGGATTTTAGAGAGAGAAGTCTTTCATCCTCAAAGATTGCTGCAACTACTTAGTTCAAGGGATTTTAGGGCAAGGATTCAACTTCCCAAATCAATTGAAGGTACAAAACCTAGCTATTTTCTCTAATTTTTAGTTTTAAAATGGGTAAAGAGAGGTTTGCATATAATGGCTTTTGAAACTGGAATTTTACACTCATGCATGATTATTGAACTTGATTTTTAGTAAAGAGGAAGTGAAGAGGCGTAAGAATTTGCGAAACAAGGTCGGCAAAGCTAGAGTAGCTTGGGTAAGCATAAAGTAGGCAGTTAAAGGAAGAAAACTCGATACCAGGTATGTATGGCTAATTTTGATTCTTGAGAAATCGCATATATGTGTGAAATTGTTTGGTTCGTGTTAATTTGACAAATTGTGTGAAATTCTTGATGTTGTTGTTGCATACTCATATTGCTGTTGAACTATGAGTGATGTAATATGGGATACAAACCGAAAGATAAATGAGAGTTGAATTTGGTAAAAGAATTGGGAATAATGGCTATGATGGCATATATGGTACCTTGTGGAAAAGAAATGAAACACTTGAGGTGTGGTAAGTTATTGAACATAACAGTATGAACATTCTCGATTTTGGAAACATTGTAACTTGGCTGTGATATTGGCTTGAGAAGTAATTGAGAACATGAACCAACGTGTAAGTTGCTTATTTGAACTTGTTGTAATTGTGTGTAGTACCTTATCTGTTGTTTGTGATTGTTGTGTTCGAAAACTGTACGGTGGGATCGGGTTGCACGCCGCAACATGAAGAAAAAAGGTGTGGGTTGGGGTGATAAGGGTGGCCGAGGTAATAAGGGTGGACAAGGTAATAAGGATGGAAAGCGATCAAAATTGCAAATGAAATTTATATAAAATCATTGATATGAAATTGTGAAAGGAGACAGCAGGAGAGTTTGCAACATGTGGGGCACTGATTGCCCCTTTGTTTCACTACTTGTGTTTTATGTGGTTGATTTGTTGTTGTTCTACTTGTTGACCTTAAACGTGCTTGTGTTAAGGCTTATCTGAAATGAGTAAAATGTGGAAAACGTGGTTAGCTGGCTTAATTGATTCTTGATGTAATTTATTGGCTGTCTTGTCATCGTGATTCTTATTTAACGGCTTGAGTTTACTTGGGACAAAGTTTGTCATTACATACCAGTACAATTCAAGTGTACTGACGTCCCTTTTGTCGGGGACGCTACATTCGTGTTATGATTCATGGTGGATCAGTAGCAGGCACTTCAGTTAATCGACAGTAGTATCCTTCATCTTCCACTGCCCGTTTTGGTGAGCCCCTTTCTTCCTCGGGGCCCTGTGTGGTTCACGCCACTTTCGCTTAGACTTCATTTTGGTTTTGAAAGGTATAGCCGGAGCCTTGTTGCCGACAAGTATTGTATCCCCTTTTGTATCCTAGAGGCTCTCTAGACATGTAAACTGTGGGATTCTAGTCTTATATATACATTATGTCGGGCGATGTAGAAACTGTAAACTTGTTAATGAATCACTCGTATGGTTATGTTTGTTTATTGTGAAATCAGTTACGATTAGTAAGATATTTTGTTAAGCCCACTATTTAAAAATCCCACCTTTTCTACCCTTAATATTCATCCCCTAACCAAAAGACAACAAAGCTGAAGTCCTGAATCTGAAAGGACAAAACCAGATAAAGAAAATGAGAAAAAAGAAAAGAAAAACTTTAAAAAAGAAAAAGAAGAAAAAGAAAAAGAAATAAGGAAGCTCAGGAGTCAAATACTGCGAGCTAAGTCACCCTTTCCCCTTTCTTGTTTATCTTTTCTGTGATTTTTGTTGTCTTTGTTTGATTCTTTGTTTCGTGTATGTTTTATAGTATGTTAGCCGTATAAACAACTGCATGATAGATTAGGGTTTTCATCTTTGAAAAATATATGTTTATTCTGTTTCTCTATTAAAGATCTATCTTTCTTTGATTAATACTTCTATTATCATGCCTTTTACTTAGATTTTTGCATGTTTAGATCAATTCTTATCTTCTAGAAAATTTCTGTTATACTGTTTGAGCCATGCTTTCTTCTGAAACTTCTTTTATGAGTTTTGCCTGTCTGTGCTTGGTCAAGAACATGTTAAACATGACTAGGGTTTTCAGTAAGCCTCTAAACATAAGAAAGTTCTGACTATGCCTGCCTCATAATTGATTGATACACTCTGTTGTGGAATCTGAAGTATAAGTCTTTGATTGAAATTCAACAATATTCAATCTCTTTCTCTGAGTTTTGGTTAATTGATAAGTGATTCTGATTTCATGGCTATGTATGCAATATGGTATGAAAATGGCTATGTCTGCAACAATTTTGTGTTAAGCTGATTACTGTTAATACTTAGCATGCCTAGGTGGAATAGGTTATAGCTGCAGTAGTGTAGAAACTTGAAAAGTGGTTAAAATTGAAAAACATGTTTTAAGTAGTTTAAAATGGGTTAAAATTGAAAACCACAAAAAAGAGGTTATAAGTGAAATGAATAACAAAGAGTGGTCAGTCTTGCAACTGACCAAACTCTAATAATCTTGACACACTGGCTAAGTGTTAAATAGGCCAATTGTCTAATAAAATTGGCTTAAGTCCAATAGGTTAGGCTTGCAAGGCCCAAATTGACCCATGCTCACTAGTTGGCTAAACTTGCAAGGTGTTAGCCAGCCTGTGTTCATTAATGGGCCCAAATTGCAAGGCTAAGTCCAAATTTTGGACTGGCTAAGTCTTAAATAGGTTAGTTTTGAATAATTAAGGAGGCTAGTCCTGCAAATTAGTTTCAAAAACAGAAAATGAAACAAGAGTGGCTAAAATTGAAATGAATTGAAGTTTAATCTGGCCAGGTCTTAAATATTAGTGTAAATGCTGGCCAGTAGCTAAATATGAGCTGAACTTAGGAAAACCTGACCTGGACAGGTCGGGTAATTAGTGAATGCCCTTAATGGCATATAGGGAATAGAAAATTGCAAAGTTGTGGATTTAATAGAGCCTATAGGGATACTAAAGACATTTAGGCTCACGATTTCTGCGTTTTGCACAAGATTAATGGCACATTGGTCCTAACGAAAAGGTAACTTAGTAAATAACACTAATAAGTAGGGGCACACTAGTAAAAGCCCCAAAAAGGAATCAAATAGAACCTTCCAGCGCATGCTGGAAGGCATCTCATAACAGAAAATGGGACTAAAGTGTAAGTTTTGGTAAAAAAAAAAGAAAGAGGGGAGGGAAATAGAATTACTTTCTATCTTCCCCCCCCCCCCCAAAAAAAAATTTTCACCATCTCCCACATATAAATACCTCCATTTAGAGCCTGTTTAGGTGCTGGATTTTGGGAAATCAAAATTTTCAGAAAAAAACTTATACACTAAATCATAGATAGCTTCCTGGGTTTTTCTGTTTGGAGTTCATATTGAAAGCTGTTTTGATTTCTGCTCTTCATTGTGGTCTCTGTTTCTTTGTTGCTGTGTTAAGATCCATTTGCTCGTTGGGATTCATTCTAGCCACTGTTGCATTGCCTGTGTTGATTCTAATTGTTGTACCTATTCCATCCCTTAGAACTCATTGAATTTCTTTGCTGAATCAGGTACACATCCTTGTTCAGGCTATGTAATTTGAAGCTATGATGATGAAATTAAGTTGCGAGTTTAAAGACTTTGTTATTTTACATTTCTATTTTTGTAGCTGTTTAAGTAGATTGAATTTGTGATTCATTAGGATATCGTGTGTATATGTAGAAGCTGAAATGAGACAATATAATAAGTACTAAGTAGAGGTAATGTAGTTATAGTAGCTGAAATCGCTTAGTTATAATAGGGCAAAACCATAAAACCAGACCAATTAATTTTGAAATAAGCCCAATAGCGCTAAACTCGTAAGTAATGATTTCAATC
The DNA here is from genome assembly GCA_032618575.1 of Nicotiana noctiflora. Taxonomy (NCBI): domain Eukaryota; kingdom Viridiplantae; phylum Streptophyta; class Magnoliopsida; order Solanales; family Solanaceae; genus Nicotiana; species Nicotiana noctiflora. The sequence continues at coordinate 65,605 of JASVEL010010158.1, forward strand.
AACTTATGTAGATAGTTTAATTTGGTACTCGATAGTTGGATTTAAATATGTTTTAAAACAGCAACAATAAAACAAAGTAATAATTCGATTAAGACTGACTTTGTAATATCAAGTAAACTAGACTCATAGTAACTTAGTGATAAATATAACCAACACCTGCAAATGAGCTATAAGTAAGTAAATCATCTATGTTTAGTTCGGTTTTGCATTATTAGATAATATCCTTTCATTTAGATAAAAAAACAACTTAGTATGAATTAGTATTGGAAAAAAATGTGAAAATAGTTCGTTAATTAAGTTTTATGCATATTAGACTATTATGATTCAAAATTGATATTGTTAGCTCTATACAATACTTCTCTCTTAATGAATAAAATATAATTTGAATTATTTCCTTTTTGATTTCAATTACCTGTTCATATCATGAGTTTTCAATCCTTGTTTTTATTTTCTCTGTTTCGTTTTGGTTTGGGCCTAATGTGCAACGCATGCCTGGACTATGTTCGAATACCAGTTAGCCTTCTGAATGAAAGCCTGAATATAGTCTAGGTTATTAAGACCCAGAAACAAATAGCAATCTGCTCATTACATGCCCAGAAAGTCCAAGCCCAGTAGTAATAAAAATAATAAGGCCTGGACTCATTTCTGGAAACACAAAGTAATTAAATGGATTAAGGGAAAAAACGGTGGTAGAAAATATAGTTATACATTAAGTATGGACCTTAAAGAACGCATGGGATGAGCCTCACAGAGTAACAAAAACGGTGGCCCCCCATATAAACAATTGATGAAGTATATAATAGACTCGGGAAATTTGATAGCAAATTCACAACCTTTCCCAAAGATTTAAAGCCGTTAGACGCTTATTAGGCACAATATAAATATACCTTCCTTAACACGAGTGTGCACTTGGTGCGACTCAAATCATAAATCCCGGCGAAGCCGAAATGTATTAAAAGTCACAAGCGTACTGGTTGCGGTGTGACTCGAAATACGTTTTCACGACGTCGTAATTCATAAAAACTATTAAAGCTTGAATCGTGTACATATTGTTAAAAGGCATGTAATAAGTCATATTTAATCAAGAACGATAATTGAGCGACCGTGCTAAAACCACGGAATCCGGGAGTGCCTAACACCTTCTCCCGGGTTAACAGAATTCCTAATCTAGGTTTCTAGTTTCGTGAGTCAACTTCCTCGGATTCGGGATTAACCGGTGACTTGGGACACCATTATCTTCCCAAGTGGTGACTCTAAAAAATTAAATAAAATCCCGGACCGATTGTCCTTTATTAGGAAAAACTCATTCCTGTTTGTTATGATATCCTTCTCGGGTATTTGAACATTGAGGCATACCCTACATTCTTTATAGGTTGGGGGTAATAAAAAGGGAGGTGTGACACATATCATGGGGGTTTACAGGAGATCCCAGAGGCTCGCTCGGAAAGGCTGATATCCCATACCTTTTGACATAACTCTACTCTAGTAGCCACTAGACTTACTATAGTAGTCCGTCTGGCTGCTCTTGTTGAAATCATTACTCTTAATTCTCTCGTGCTCTAGCAATTGAACCCCCTATTCCACTACCATGTAGTTAGATAAGGACAATCAGTCCGTAGTGACGGGAATCTAGGAATGAATGGGGATCCCTGTCAATATAAAAAGAATATCTAATTAGAGTTTTCTCCCTTTCTCTCACTCAATAGATCTATCTAGTCTGACACAACACAGTACAATACGAGACGATGGAATGCAATGGGATAGATGGTAGAGGGTTGTCTGCGCCCAAAACCGATGATTCACTTGTCCCCTTGTCCATAGGGACCTCGTGGAATACAACCGAAATGACTCCCGCAAGATAGCCACCCTTTTCCCTCTTTTTACAGCCTCGTGGACGAACGAAAGAAGGGAATTTATAGAACGGGGCAGTGAAGGCTCGCGAAGTAGACAACATGCAGCAAGCAAGAGCTTCTCAGCCCCCTAACCTTTCTCTTTTTGAATAATACTTTTTTTTCTCAGGTAAGCTTTGAAGTTGGCTGCTCTGCTATACAATACTAATTATAGGGCTCTAACGCTTGACTAATATAATAGAAAGTAAAGGGACTCTATGATTATCTTACGAATCTAAATATCTCAAAATGGAAGAACAAGCAATTTTGCTCGCCGTTATATCTAAAGGGGCGTAAGTACTTCACTCGCTAGGGGATGGGATTCATTCACTTGCATTCCTGCTAGCACTACAAAAAGCTCCGGTCTTAATGCCCCTACTACTGCTGTGCATCCTTTCCTCGGGTTCGTAGAGTCGGGATTCCCATTTACCCACAACGGAGGAACCGCCCCCACTAGGCAGGCGGCCATGGGTCATAACGCACTCTTCGCACAACAAATCCACTTTGAAATTGACTTATTCGCTCGGCAAAACATCGGAATGTGTACGAGATACCATAAGGGCCCAATATCTCAATAGCACCTTTGTCTAAAGCTTCAAAGTAGACTTCATATCCGAAACGCAGGAACGATATCACTAGAATGTCATTCAAAACTTGATCAAAAACTAGCATTTTTTTATCGAGATATAGAGTCGATTACTAATAGTACTAGTTTGAAAGGCTCATTGGAATTCATCCACTACGGGATTAACATTATGCGCAACATAAGCACCTGAAGTACTAAATTGAATAGGTATTAATTTGGTAATGGTTGGAGCAGCAAACTCAGATTCGGCAAAAATCTCATTTTTTGGAAGTACGAAGGGGGAATTCGCCAAAAAATTGGATGGGTGGTCAAGACGATGTCGGGCGTAGGCAGCTGACTCAAGTGCCCCCCGAACCGCGCGATATGGTCTCCTATTACACGGCTCACTAACTCTGCCTAGGGTGTGGGTACCTATTATTCATCGGGTAATTTGTCTGCGTATTCCTAGACAATAGAAAATAGTCTTTCTTTCACCTTTCTCGAGGAGAATTTAAAGGGAATGTGATCCCCTCTATCGTAATGAAATAATTGAAGCTCATTTATTCTTTCAAGTAGAGCTTTAGCAAAACCCAGTTTTGCCTCATCGAAGGCCAAGGGGGAAATAAAGTTATCAAACATAGCATCGGAAAGGGTCGTCTTTTGCCCGGTATTAAAGTGGTATCTTTACTCTTCTCTAATATGAGAGCGTAGAAATTCCGGTAAAACTTGATTATCCGGTAGATCTAGCACCATTTGCCATTCATCAGGCTTGGGAGAGGAGGTTGGCGCTCCCCTACCCGAATCCTTTCATGCGTAGTATACCATTTCTAACAACAATTCATCAAAGAAAAAAGAGAAGGAAAGCAAAAGAGACAGAGTCCAAATGCTTTCCATAATAGGTTGATGACAAATGTCTGGATTATTTTTATAGTCGAAATGCCATAAAGTGCGACCCAAGATCCATGATACGAAAACCAAAAGCAAGATAATTAAGCACACAAAATACTGATGTATTTCTAACTCCAACTCGAATAATAAATAATTATACAATAGAAAACACCATCCAAATAGCTTTATCTTTATCATAATTTCTAAAATAATTGAAAAAACGATCACTGAAAATTCAAGTAAAAAGGGAAGCATTTTTGAGAACATAGGAGAGGAATTCAAATTAGGAGAAATTCAAATGTGAAAGGTAAAGATCTAAGATAAGTCCTTCTTTTTCTCTTACTGTTTTGATAGAGGAGACGGCTGACACTGAACACCAACCCAATCTCAATAAGAATCAGTACGCTACACTCGATCAATCCACGAAGGTGTGGCACTTCTCCACCCTCTCCTAGCAGCTTTCTTCTCTTATGATTTTTTCTTAAGTAGAGGTTCTTTACCGGTGACCCAATACTATCCTTAAGGATCTAACCCATGCAACTGAACTCATTTAGGTTAGAGGCTACTTAGTAAGAGGTAACTTGGCCCAGCTCCCTGGGTAGCCATCCGTCTAATGAGCTAACTTCTTGACCTTGCTCTAGGTCCTCTGGATCTTTATTTCCTTCTTCCTGTTGCTCTTCGTCATTTGATTTGCATGGTTACCATATGCTTATGGGGCCACTGATGAAGCCACATTCGGAAAGTTTTAATCGGAAGAGGCACATGCGTATAACTAGTATTAAAACCTTGTAATAGAATATTCTTGTTCGCCCCAAGCTCATCCGAGAGAATAGGAAATAACGTCTCTGTATGATAAGTTTGAAGGAGTTTACCGGCAATGGGTATCTCTGGAACATAAACATGACCTGAAGCGGTTGTGATTGTCATTAGATATGGAGCATGTGGGAAACATTGACATAAGCTCTTCTATATGAGATTACGGAGTCACAAGTATCTGATTGTTAGAGCGTAACTGTCAACCATATGCAACCAGGTATGGAGTTATTCGATCACA
>JASVEL010010158.1:75000-112404 GCA_032618575.1 Nicotiana noctiflora
ACGTCCTTCTAGCGTACACTTGGTTCCTTTCGATTGTAGCCTGTCACTACCTGGATCAATCAGCCTATTCTAGTTCGCCTGGTGTCATCCAATTTTAGGGAATTCATTGGATCGTGAAGTTGCTTCACACCTGGCCATATCGAGGAAATGAAAATGAACTTGTCCCTAAAAAAGAGAAAAGAACTGGAACGAGAGAGGAGGATTATTGATAAAGATGCCTTAATAGGTTGGTTATCTGTCAAGACGAGAATTTGAGTTCTTCTTATTATCGGTGAGCCACTGCCCCTCATACTCTTCTTTCCATTTTTGGGTAGCTCTTCTTATTTGCCTTACCCCCAATCCTCTTTCATACAAAGGCATCATGACATATACATCAAATCAAGATCAAATAAAAGATTCTCCATCCCTTTTTTTATACTCGTCCTTCCCTCGATCAACTAGATGGGCATAGGATAAGGCATTAAAAAACCGTCGAGCGCTCCTACGTGAGGAGAGGAAAAATGAACATAAGAACCATGCGCATAGATGAAAGAGCGTGCTTTGAGGGAAGAGGGGAAGAAAAACTATAGAAAGGCTAAGTGAAGTACTTATAGGGACTTCTATGACATTCTTCTTTCCTCTTCTTGCTTATCACCTTCTTTCCCTTTCCTCGCATCCTAATATAATAAAGATCAAGACGAGTTGCTCCAGGTCCAGATATCTCCCTTCGAGATTGCCAGCATCAATCTAAGTAGATTAAGTTTTTGAAGAAAAAGGTAGAGAAGGAAGGGTGGTTGAAGCAGGACCATAAGAAGTACCTTTAGCATTTCAAGTACCCGGTTGAGAGCCAGGATAACTTTGGCATATCCACCAGCAGCGCCTTTCGCATGGTAGGCAGGCAGCATATCTTGATCCACCGGTAGCATAGCCACCGAGTGAATGACCTTAACAATCATTTTAGAAGTAGCGCTTTACTAGCCTGACGACTCAAAGCAAGGTTGAAATCCATCCCTCTTTTTAATACTCATTAATTAACGACCCACCAAGCAAAGGCATGTTGCGCGGTAGTAGCCATTTCAAGGAAGTAAAACTAAGACAGGAAACTTCCCTTTTTTTTTTAACTTTTAAGTATGTAAGACCCTATCCTATTCCCTTTCGACATCAAGATAATTGACGAAGATGGTGCTTTGAACATTTTCGCTGAAGTCGAAAAGATAAACATCTACCCGGTATACCAGGAATCTTTCTATGCGTATACCTTTTTTTTACTCTCAACCATTGCATTGCTGAGAGGAGAAAATGCTCAAGGTTCTATATATTCTTTCTTTATTCAATTCATTCCTATCCTTTTTGTTTTCAGTCCCAGGTTTCCTTTCCTCTCCAAGCCAATCGATCGCCTTCTTAGTTAAAAGCGGAACCCGCCCTTTAGCCATCTATATTTACATACGGAGGGCTTATGAGTCACAGAATTTTAAGCCCAAAGAAAAAGGTATGAAAGGTAGGGAACAACGACTTCACACAAAAATATTTGTCTAAGAAATCTCAAAGATATTTTCAATAAGTAAATACGAAGATTTGCTTTCTGCGCCTACTGATGTGATGATAATTCATCAGATTTTTTGCAAAGAAGAAGGGCCCTATTCCTATGGGTTCATATGCTAAGGCTCCAATGAAACGGCTCTTTTTCAAGAGAAAGGTTTAAGGCGCATTAATCACGCCTTAAAGGAGGGAAGTAGTGGAGTAGGAGAGGTAAAGATGGATGGGAATAAACAAGTAAGAGAGAAGGCGACACCAGCTAGGAGAACGGACGAAATGAGAAGACATCCCCAAGATGGAAATAAACTTGAACGAGAGAACCAGGAATGAAATAGAGAGACCAAACAAGCAAAAAGCCACGAAGGTTGACGATAAGAGCGTAAGACTTTATGCGAGAGGGTAGAGCCCTTGATACTTTCAAGAATGAAATTATCCTTTATATTCAAGAGATAATTTAGAACCTTTATATTGGATTAAAAGAAAGAACAGACTCATATGAAAGTTCCCCAGAAAATATGGCTGTTGTTGAATTAGTTGGGAAATACACTCTTGCTCACGAATCTGCTATTCTAGCTCAGACCAGGTTATTTCCGAGAAAATTGAGGGTCCCGAACGGGAGAAGAATAAGGCAGGCTGTCCTTTGACTAGTTTGTAGTTTTTTCTGGGGCTATTTATTCTAAATTTCCCTCCTCACCTAGAACAGAAGGATAAGATAAAAGGCAGGCTAAGCCCGTATTAGCTCTTTTCAGCTTGATAAGGTGGAATTGAAAACTTTGGAGCTCATCCTTACCTACATCGAACTCTATGTGTTAAGCATATAGCTTTTCCTTCTGAGCCAGGATCACACTTCACACTAACCGAATCTCGCATAGAATCCATAAATGAAGAAAGCATCTAAATTGTAGAAAAGTTCATTTTCACGAGGAATTTGCTTGTCAACGAAATTTCACTCATAAGTAGGTTCACATCGTGATCTAAGTTCCATTTCCCATCGAGAGGTTATGATACTGGTAAAGAGCCATATTCTTCTCGTTGGGTTATGAAATAATTTAATAGCTCCGGGCTCCCTCACTATATTCCAAAGTAAGCTCCTACTAGATCCTACTATTCCTGATATTCCTACTGGATTTGAGCAACTCGAGTATGAACACTGTATCGCTATGCCCCTCGCTTAGCCCCGCTCTTTGGTTTAGGGTAGATCCGGACTGGAAGCAAAAATACTGTAAAAATGGCTTCTTTCTTTATCTCCGCTAGACTCTTTTGTAATAACTTGATGAGCTAAACCAACAAGAGATATTACGTTCTACCTTCTGCTTCGAGCCCGGCCGAGAGTGAGCTTCCTGATAGTCTCTTCCTTCCTAGAAATAGAACTCTAACTGTCATGTCCTGTCTCCTTACTCGAGATATCTGAGATAGCTCCATAAACTAATAACTTATAATATATGAGCCCATTATCCTTATGTTCTGAACTTGCTTCTTGGTGCAAGGGGGGGGGTAAAGAATTCTAGTTCTAGTTCTTCCTCTGCCTAATCTTTAGTACCGCTTTGAGATTGAATCTTTAGAACCATGTTCTAAGATGGCGAGGACCTTTATAGCCAAAATTCTTCCCCCGGTTCTACCTCCTTCTACAATAGTGATCTATCCGGTCAATCCCACACGCGAGCTATCCATTATAACATGTCTTTGCCTAGCAAGATACGTCTAGTTCTCCCTCTGCTTGCCTATCTCAGTAGGAAATTTGAACAGTCTTCGATTTCAAAGATAAAGCTGAGGCGAGACCTATACCTTCTGAAACCGGAGCAATAACTACTATAAAGTAAGGAGATGCACATGAACAATCCCTAAAGCAAATACTCGGAATGTTCCACGACTAAGTATACCCATTCAGACTCGCTTTTGTTCAATAATAAAAAAATAAGCACTTTGATGAAGATTTATAGCATCATTAAAGTAAATACAGATTAAGATCATAGAAACATGAGCTTGTGATATAGCTACACCTAATTCCAGACCGGTTAATGCAATAACTATAAATAAAAGACCAAGATCCCCTATGAAATATAAAAGATCATTCATACATAGCAGATTCCAAGCGAACCCACTTAAAATCATTAATACATATTAACAAATAAACGTATTCCTGAGCTTAATGCTCGAAAACAATATGGGATAAGCTCATGGAGTACTAAAAAGGTGCTAATGGCAGTGGGACTCCTCCAGGTAATAAGAAGCTTAAAAAATGAAGCCCATTTTTTTGAAATCCCACTATAGTAATGCCAACAAAAATAGAAAATGAGAGACCCAAAGTAATGAGAAAATGACTTGTAACTATGAAGTTATAAGGTATCATACCCTGGGGATTACAAAATAACGAAAAAGTAAAAGTGATCGAGATGCGAGGGAAAAACTTTTGTTTAACATTTTCGGAAAGACCACCTATTTGTTCGTTTACCGAGTTCAGCACGAAATCATAAATAAGCTCTACCAAGGATTGCCAAACATTTGGTACTGAGTTTCCTCCTCCCTTTTTAGTAACAAAATAAACCAAAAGTATGACCAAACTGAGAGTTAGTAGCATAAACAAAGATGGATTTGTGAATGAGAAATATAAGTTTCCTATTTTCATCGGAATCAATGGGATTATTTCAAATTGTTCAAGTGGGCTAGACGATCAGCGCTAGATCTAGTGTGAATTACGTGAATTTATCCAGCTGAGGGATTCTTGATTGATTGAGACAAAATGATTCCCTCAATAAAGCTTAACTCCGTCAAGCATGTACGAGTAGTGAAGAAGTATAGAGCACTTTGGTTGGTTGTTGACCAACGGAAAGCATGGGAGAAAGATGCACAAAAGAAAAAGGGCTAAAAAAAAGGTCGAGTAATTTCGTATATAAAGATATGGGTTTCCGGGTTTAGATCGAAATTACATCCCCCAAAACCTATACTCATTCCAGTTTCACTTGTGCGTTTACAACATCCATTGCTTCTGACTATGTCGATGAAATGGGACCGCGAAGACAACCCACCACTAGAGTTTGCTTTGCTCTTGCTCCACTCGCTCCCACCTATCTTCTTTGCACTATAGTGAAAGATCTTTCACTTCACCATAGCAAGAACCTCGCTAACCTTCTCGGGCAGTTAGTCAAACCACAGGGATCCCCTCCTGCTTACCCACCCACCGTAAACTCTTTCTAACGGACTTGGAATATGTATGAGATCAAATAGGCCATCATTGGGGCAAACGATGCAATAGCTTTGGTTAGAGCAAAGCCCGAAATGGACCTTGACTTTGAAAACTCAAAGGTCAAGCAAGGGAAGTGCAAGCTAACTAATGGCAAGGTCCAGAGATAGAGAGTGATGAAGGGGGGAGAGGAGCTTGGTAGCTTGCGTAAGTCCAAATACATAGGTTCCGAAGCCAAAGGCAACTCTCAAACCATTTGAGTTTACAGACTCTGCCGCTTAGGTGACTACGAGATAGAACACGGGTTCACCTGCTCAAAACTTCAACTAGACTACCAGTAGAGGAACCGAACGGGCAAGAAGACCTACTAAATAGGAGGAAAAAGTGCTATCCCAACAGGTTCCGGGAATGGTTCGAAAGTAGATGATAGTGTTTCAAATCATGTATTAAGCCAACCCATTCTTTATATCTATTCTTTTTATTAGTAAAGAGGTTCCTATTCGGCATTGATTTGAGTCTGATTTGGGGAAAACTCAAATCAATGTTTCCATACTATTTTCATAATTCATACCATGTGGAAAATTGTCTAGCTAGGAAACTCTTCATCAGACGATTTCTCATATGATTATTTTCGTGAATTCGATGTAGAACCTCGTTGTTGGTACCGGCAAGACCCAGCCAGATTGTGTCTTCTGGTTATTTGTGAGAGGACTCTTAGTACCTGCATACCCAAAAGAGGGCGCTGGTTAAAAAACAATCATTTTATTTTCTTTCTTGCTCTCCCTTAGCAGCGGGAAAGGAGTCTATCTATCTGCCTAGCTTTGGTAGATTTCCCCCAATGCAAACATTCTTGATTGATTGAGACAAAATGATTCCCTCAATACAGCTTAACTCCGTCAAGCCTGTACGCGTAGTGAAGAATTATAAAGCACTTTGGTTGGTTGTTGACCAACAAAAAGCATGGGAGAAAGATGCACAAATGAAAAGGGCTAATAAGGACCCTCAAACTAGAAGACATAGTTGATTAAATCGAGAAAATGGAAGAGACCTTCTAAAAGCCTACAACACGGCCTTGTATAATGCTCAAGGCTCTCGGCTGAGTAGCAGGAGCAACTTTTAATTTATTATATTTTTGTCCCGTGCTAGGAAGCATTACTCCTCTTTTCATTCCAAATTTGAAAATATGACCGATATGATTAATTGGTCTATGCGCCTCTCTTATTACGTTTTTATATCCCCCTGTTCTTCAGATACAATTCGATCCTTCTACGGCCAAATCTCAATTTGTGGAAAGCCTTTGACGACTTCCTTATGAAAACATAAATTTTTATTTGGGTATAGACGATATCTCTTTATTCTTCATGATATTGACCACATTTCTGATCCCTATTTGCATTTTAGTGGGTTGGTATGGTATGAGAAGTTACGGGAAAGAGTATATTACAGCATTTCTAATTCATGAATTTATAATGATCACCGTGTTCTGCATGCTAGATCATCTACTATTCTATGTTCTTCCCGAAAGTGTGCTAATCCCTATGTTGTGTGGAGCTGAGTATCTTCTATTCGCTGGGATAGAGCCTTTCCTTTGCAGGGGCCTTGTGTAGTAAACCCCCTACGGGCGGTCGTCCGTCGTCCTAAAGTAGTCCCTGCAAAGATTTCGGGAAGAGGGGTAGTATTGTGTGTAAGCATAGCATTTTTGGTCGAACCCACCCAACCGAACTAAGAAGAACCGAACCTGACAGACACATCTTTTTCCTTTTGGGAGGGTACTCCGAGTAGTGGGTAGCTCGTAGGACCTCGACTCGCCTACTCGGGTCTTTTATGCATATGCAGGAAGGGGTGCTTCTAGGTGTGTGTAGGGGTTGTGTTTGTTCTCGAGAAAGGATTCCCCGTCAATAAAATTTCGGGGGTGTGGACACACTTGCGCGAATTCGGGTAACGGCTACGAGGGAGAAATCGAAAGGAAACTGTACCCGACCAGGGATGGACGTAAAATCGTAAGCTACCGAAGGTAGGGATAATCATCTAGGTCTTATTATGAAAGAAAACAGCTGCCCCGCCACATCAGACGGGTTTCTTCCTCTGTCGTCGCTGGTGAGCTCTTGGCCAGGAGACCTTAGGATAAGTTGCTAAAACAAACAGGATGGGAGGATCTACACGTTCAGATAATTCAGAAGAAAGACTGTTGGCAGCAAGTAGAGAGATTTTTTTCCTCTTCAAAACACAAGGAAATGCGGGCTGGGTAGAGCTCAGCAGAGGGATCTAGAATAGAGTAGGGTCCTTGTCCTTAAGATTAAGATAAGAAAAGAGTTCCAAACCTTTATGCATGCACGTTATCGCTCGGGACGGCTCCGTCCCGGTATTTTCGCTCCAAACCAAAATTCCGGCCAGGATGATTTTGAAAGATTCAACCAATTTAAACCGCTCACATCACAATAGTAGTAGTGTAAAGGCCGTAAGTCGGGGGGCAGCCATAACATAAGGCTATTACTTTCACACCTCTCTAACTATAGATAGAGAGAGACCCGCTGCATGAGCAACCCGACTGTGACTTACATGTGCTCTACATGCCGCACATAATCTTTCTTCCCAACGAGCCCTTTTTTTATTTGGAAGACGGTCATTGCGTTCGGTTCGAAAGGCATGGTTTTCCGTATGTCTCCAGATAGGGCCCCACTAATCCGGCTAGTTAGTAAGCGGTTCTTTCGGGCAGGAAGCAGGCCGGGCCCTACGGTCGGGCATCTCCCGCAACGCAAGCACCATTGTTCAACACCACCTGAGAAACAAAAGATTCGTCAGTCGAGGCTGAAAATACATGCATAGATAGTGGTTTAATGCCAAGGCCGACGACGAAAGCTCGGGACGGAGCCGTATGAGGTGAAAGTCTCACGTACGGTTCTCTGAGAAGGGAGTGGCTACCTACTAGAGCTTCGACCAAGCACCACTGGTCAATTTCGCTTTGAGGCCACCCTTGACTCTACTATTATTATAGGGGTATGGGGTTCGAGAAAAAGAAAGATCAAGGCAGCATATCAGTTGTTCCTTTATACTTTACTTGGATCTGTTTTTATGCTATTAGCTATTCTGTTGATTCTTCTCCAAATAGGAACAACCGATTTACAAATCTCATTAACCACAGAATTTAGTGAGCGGCGCCATATCTTTCTTTGGATTGCTTCTTTCGCCTCTTTCGCCGTCAAAATGCATATGGCACCAGTTCATATTTGGTTACCCGAAGCTCATGTAGAGGCACCTACGGCAGGATCAGTCATCTTGGCAAGAATTGCTTTAAAATTGGGAACGTACGGGTTTTTAAGATTTTCAATACCCATGTTTCCCGAAGCGACATTTTGTTTCACTCCTTTCATTTATACGTTAAGCGTGATTGCAATAATATATACTTCCTCGGCCTCTTTAAGGCAGATCGATCTTAAGAAGATCATTGCTTACTCCTCAGTAGCTCATATGAATCTGGTGACTATTGGTATAATTATTCGGGTGGCGAACGTTAGGTCACCTATTTTAAGTTATGGACACACAAGGCCAAAACATGTGTGCTGGGCGTGCGACCCATCAACCTACTAGCAATGGGGGAGAAAGCATAGCATGTCGCAATAAAATCTTTATTGGAGGGGTCAGCAAAACACTGTCGTCTATTAAAAAAAATGCCCCTTAGCACCCCGGGATGGGAGGGGGACGGCACTACGCGCAGGCAATAGCAGCACCGGCTCTACGAAGTCAGAATCGAATCTTTTTGTTGGCTTTCCCAATTCATTCGTGAATAATAATTCAAGGGCATGAAGCGAGTACTTCTAGCTGCTTCGCCTGCTTCTTCTTATGGTGGCTATGTTTTCGTGGTGAAAATGAATGAAAAAGAGATGAGCTTGCTCTTTTCAATTTGATTGATAGATAACCTGATCTGTTCTGATAGATCGAAAGAGATAGAGAGGGAATCTCTGAAGAATAAGGGGAAATATCCTATTTCTATCTATTGATGAGACAACTATCTATTCTTGATCCATCAAAAAGAAATTGATATGTATCTCAGTTCTGTTATCCATCAGTCCAATAAACTAGGCTCATCTCGTGGAGGGAAAAGCCAAAATGTAGTTGTCTTGTTCGCCGCCTCTACGCATTCCCTTCTCTCCCCGATATCGTCCCACACAAAAAGAAAGAGCGCAAAGCCCCGACCCGACCTGTAGCTCCACTAACGTAAAGCGAGGAGTTGAGTCTGAACTGGCAAACTGAAGTCACTTTCGGAACCATACTTCCTACAGCTAACATGTGTCCAGTCCAGCGGGAACGCGCAACATAAATGAACCTGAGCTGCTATACCGAATCCCCCACTGGCCATCGGGGTCAGAGTGGTAAGGCCATGATCCTCATGGGAACAGATCACTCATTCTTTCACTGGGGACAAGTGCACGAACGACCACTCCAAACGTCAAACATCCGCGCCTACCTATTGTTAGGTGGCACCAGCGAGATCCAGCGAAGGTAAGGAACTTCGTGTCGCAGCTGCTCCCCTCTTCTGTACTGCGGTCTCATGAACTGAACTTCATTGCCTTCCTGCGCGCCAAGCGAATGGGAGCTCTACCGTGGGTCAGTTTCGGGGTGGGGAGCGAAGAGAGACCAGAAGATCAATTTATTTGGATTGACGAGCTTTTTATGGAATGTCTTTCTATCCATGAACTTTTATTCTATCTGTATATCTAGGCTATCTCTCTATACATATAGATTTTTTTTATGGAATGATATAATCGGCTACCTGTAGCCGCATATTAGCTACGCTCAATGTGGGATTTCGATTGGATCAGATCTTTTGGGAAGCTTTTGGACCTAGGGAAAAGGGCTCTAAGCCTTCACGCAAGCAAACGCGAGAGAAGCGGAGCACGAAGCTACCGCTTCCCCCTGACTGACTAAAATACAACAGTCGTGACCTACTTTGATTCAAAAGAAAGGAGAAGGTTTTAGCAAAAATCAAACGACTTTCTATAATAGTTGCAAGGATTCCAAACCTTAACTACGTAAGTAGCAAATGCTGTTTTTGGTTGGTTTCATAATGGGGTTGTTCACTACAAGCTATCAGTGCTCAGTGATGTCTTAGATTGTGTCACGCCCCAAATCGAGGGACATGACCGGCGCCTGACCGGGTTGCCCCAGTCAAGCGGACCTGGGTGCTTTTCATTCCCACGCGTTACCCCTGTGATGATTGCTTCTCATTAACCAAATATATTACTAATCATAATTGATTTCATATTAAACAAATAAAACGATACGAGTGATTCATTAACAAGATTTCAATTTTTACAACGCCCGACATAACACCATATATATATACATAAGACTGGAGTCCCACAGTTTACATGTCTACAGAGCCTCTAGGATACAAAAAGGGAAATACAATACTCGCCGGTAACAAGGCTTCGGCTATACCTTACAAAACCAAAATGAAATCTAAACCGAGTGGCATGAACCACACAAGGCCCCGAGGAAGAAAGGGGCTCACCAAAACGGGCGGTGGAAGGAGAAGGATACTACTGCCGATGAGCTGAAGTGCCTGCTACTGATCCACCTACAATCATGACACGAATGTAGCGCCCCCGGCAAAAGGGACGTCGGTACACTTGAATTGTACTGGTATGTATGGACAAACTTTGTCCCAAGTAAACTCAAGCCATTAAATTACATCAACAATTAATTAAGCCAGAGCCAACCATGTTTCCACTTTTTCCTTATTTCAAATAATTCTCAACACAAAGCACTTTCTACAATCAACCAATTTAACAATAACCAATCAATCACGTAAAGCACAAGTAGTCAAACAAAGGGGCAATCAGTGCCCCACAAGTTGCAAACTCTCCTGCTGTCTCCTTTCACAATTTCACATTATTGATTTATGTATCAATTTTCAATAGCGATTTCGATCGCTTTCCATCCTTATTGCCCCTGACCACCCTTATTACCTCGGCCACCCTTATCACCCCAACCCACACCTTATTTCACCACGTTGCGGCGCGCAACACGACCCCGCCTTACAGTTGAAAACACAACAAATTTCAAACAGCAGATAAGGTACTACACACAATTTCAACAAGTTCAAATAAGCAACTTACACATTGGTTCATGTTCTCAAGTTCTTCTCAATTCAATATCACAACCATGTTTCAATATTTCCACAATTCAAGTGTTTCATCTCTTTCCAAAAGGAACCATATATGCCATAACAACAATTTTCCTCAGTTCTTTACCAATTTCAATTCCTTTGTCATCTTTCAATTCATATTTCAAACCATACCAAATGTAGTTCAATCATCAATTGTATACCCAACAATGATATCGAAAAATCACATAAAATTCTCTCAAATTAACACATGCCAAACAATTTCACACATATGGGCGATTTTACAAGAATCAAAATTAGCCATACATACCTGGTGATGAGTTTTCTTCCGTTAACTTCCTACTTTATGCTTACCCAAGCTATCTTACTCTTGCCAACCTTGTTTTTGAAGACACTTACTTCTACTCACTTCTTTTTACTAGAAATCAAGTTCAAAAATCATGCATGAGTGTAAAATTTTATTTCCAAAAGCTATTATATGCAAACCTCTCTTTACCCAATTTAAAACTGAAAATCAAAGAAAATAGTTAGGGTTTTTACCTTGAAAATATTGGGGAAATTGAATCCTTGCCCTAGGATCCCTTGGAATTAAATGGTTGGAACAAATCTTTGAAGATGAAGAACTTCTCTCTCTAAAAACCCTCTCTTCTCTCTCTAATTTTTGGTGAGATAATATGATAAAATGAAGAAGAAAGGTGTTATATTAAAGAAGAGATCGGGTCAAAATATCACAAAAATCTGGGCCGGGGTCAAATATGCGGTCACTATGCGACCGCAGAATCAACATGCGGTCCGCATAGTGACCGCAGAATGGCTCAAAAAATTACGCAGGTTCTGTTAAGACATGCGGTCACTATGCGGACCGCATGTTGATTCTGCGGTCGCAAAAGTGCACCGCAGATAAACATGCGATCGCATATCGACCGCACTTTTGGCACGATTTTGGGCAACTCTCTGGAACGATTTGCGGTCAGAATGCGGTCCGCATGTCAGGTTTGCGGTCGCATTCTTGACCGCATATTTGACATTTTTCTGGAAAATTGATTCCCTACATTTTTGAAACTTAAATCACTACCAAGGGTCCGAACCGCGGCGAGCAACCTCGCCACGAAGAATTCTACGCATTCCTAACACATTATTCGGACCATGACACCATAGCTACTAGGTTTTATGCACAAAAATTTTACGGGGCCTTACAGATTGAACGTTAACTTATCTTATTGCCATTCAATATCTAAGGGGGTTTTCCACTGATAACGGAATAGAGTTCGTGTCCAAAGGTAAACAAAGCCCTAGCTTCTAGAGTTTGCTGCTTTTCCCAGGCCGGAAAAGGGCTTATACTGCTCGCCTTTGTTTGATATGTTCATTCTGTACCAATACAAACTAAAACTACACCAAAGTGGAAGGGCAAATATAGAAGCTAGAAGTAGCTAGCCTATTGTAGTCGGCCTAACCAAAGCCTCACGACAACATAAACTTAGCCTTATGAATTGAATCTTAAGTAGGGGGCTTAGCCCGCCCGCCTACCATTCAAAGAGGCTGAGAGTAAGCGTAATCTCACCCGGAAGCTCGAAGAGCTTCCCTTCATTCGCTTCGCGGGATCCGCACAACATAAAGTTGGAAGTCAGAAGGCCCATACTACCTGCCTAAACTTTCGCTCTGAGGGACCGTAGATCGGAAAGGGCCTTCTGAACCACCCCATTCATCAAAAATAAAAAGGAAAGGGGCCTATGCAATTGCATGACCCCTGCAGATTTAACCCTATATGTACTTGGAGCCACTCCCCTAGCGGTCCTGCCACCACGCCGCAGAATGAAAGCTCGTGTGGAACCTTTTATTCTAGCATAACAGCATTAGAACATAACAGAATATTACGACCACCTAACATAGGGGACGGAGGTACGGTAAACTCAGCCAAAATATAAGACCCGAAAGGCCCGGCACGCACAATCATATCCTATCCGAGCCCGAGTTTACCCATTCCACTTCGGACAGCCGTCTGTAGCATCATAAGTAGGACCCCCCTTTCGATGTACAAAAAGAGTACGGTACATAGGAGGTTGGTCTTTCTCAACGTGGTGTATAGCACGAAAAACCTTTCGATACAAGATAGGGCTGTTCACATGAAAGAAAAAAATTAATCCTTTCTTATCTTCTTTCCCGAGAGGGAAAGAGCAAGAGGGTCTTATGGAGGGAGGGGGGGCAACGTTTGAGCCTACCTATCCCGATAGGACACCATAAAAGAACGAGAGTTGTTTAGAGGTTCCATATTGCCGAGACGAAGGGCAATACTTATGTACGTGATCGTAGTATGTCACGTCATCTCGTCCCCGCTGCATCGAAGAGTACCTATGCCCTATGTTCCGGTTCACTGATAAGGAAGATAGCGTTGGGGTGGGTGTCTACGATGTGATACCAAAGTATGATCGTGAGAGATACATGCTACCTATGGGTAGGAAGCAGGAAACATTATGTAAAAAATTTTAGGTGCTTACAGATCTCTTATACTACCATCGATCGATAGAGCGGAACGACCAGAAAAAGATGTTAAGTTAGAAAGCCATATGATAGGTGGTAACTATCTTGTATGGTTCGGGGGGTAATCGGCGTACTCTGATCAGTGGGGGGAATCTTTGGCTCTATCGAGCATACAGGGAATTGGAGGTAGCATTCTACCGATGTCAAGTCATGGACCGGTTTCTTCAGCCCTTTTTCTATGTGTTGGTGTTCTATATGACGGACATAAGACTCAACTTGTTAGATATTACAGAGGTTAAGTGAGCACCATGCTGAATCTCTCTACCATTTTCTTCTCTTCCACTTTTGCCAATATGAGTTCACCTGGTACTAGCAGCTTTATCGGGGAATTTCTCATCTTAGTAGGAGCTTCCCAAAGAAATAGCTTAGTAGCCACATTAGCAGCGCTTGGGATGATTTTAGGCGCGGCCTATTCCCTTTACCTATATAATCGTGTGGTTTTTGGGAATTTAAAACCTGATTCCCTCCATAAATTCTCCGATCCAAATGGCAGAGAAGTTTCCATATTTATACATTTTCTTGATGGAGGGACGACCGTACGTTGAACTACCAAAGAAACTAGGGTAAACCAATGTGATCATGACATTGTAGGTGCTTACGATGGGACGGATGCGACTTCCCTCAATTGGTTTGGGTGGCATAGGCCATTGCATAAGCCCCCCCTTTTTTTATGCACTTCTTTAGCCTTTAGGGAGCCAAAGCTTGACTTTACTAAACTAATAAATAAGGCTTGCGCTAGGTGCTTACCTTTTTTGGCTGTAGGGTTGGGGTGGCTTGCTGGGTGAGACTGATAGAAAGAAAGGACGGGGGCAACCAAGCATGGTACTTCTCGACCCTGTATCCGAGGAACAGTTGAACTAGCGACTCTGAATGCTGCCGGGTTGGACGAGCCAATAACTCGAAGGCGTTCGATCTATTTTTTTGAGCAAGAATCACAGCGTTACCTTATCTTCACCATGATACAGACTCCATGTTCATATGGTAGAGCACGAGGAGATTTATCATCAATATGATGATTGGAATGGAAACCAGAAGCATGACTGGGATCCTCGTGGTCCAAGATAATCAAACCATCAATAACAGTAACATAAGCATGAGACTTTTTGGTAGTACCGATAAACGAGATGGACATGGCGATGGAATATGGGATGGAGGACTTGTAGTATCTTTCTAGATCTGGCAAAAGCGAAAGACCTCCTAACATAATTCGAATGGAGGCTGACCCCTGAGCTCACTCTAGCCTCGTGGGGCGGCCCCCTATGGTTGCGAGATGGAGCTGCCATAGCTTATGGCTATAGCAATGGGAGGGCCCCAGCAGAGAGAAAAGTCAGGACAACGACGCACTCAAAGAAAGGGGGGCACACTGAGAAAGTATGAGAAATTGGCCCCGCTCCGCTTTCTTAAAAGCAAGGACCACTACGGGAGGTCAAACCAATGATCTATGGAAGTGGGGGCTAGTCCCCGGTCAATTTTGGATCAAACAATACGGGGCCGTAGCACTGAACTCTTTTTTTTATTGATTCAATACAATAGGGGAAAAGATCGTACAGTTCCCTACCGAGACAAACTCTCAACGGATCCTCCGCACGCTGGGAATACCTCTTCCGTGCGTCTTTCTCATGGCGCGAACAGAACAACAGGGAAAGACCCAGCCCAGGGCGAGCTTTATTTATTTAAGAGAGAATGGGGAGTGAATCAAATTTCGTTTACGTTCATTGGGGGCTTTCGGGCCCCTCTCGATCTTTTTCTACGTTGAGAAGGTGGAAGGAGTTTAAATCAATGAACATTAATGAACCGTCATTGATGGACGTTGCGCATGACACGATCAATTCGACGCAAGGTCCGTCGCTAATAGAAGTTTCTTACTTTCCTGTAGCGAAGGAAAGGGCAGGGCTTTTTTCATAGTAACAATGGGCGGGTCTCATGAGATCTATGCGGCCGTCAAAATCAAACGAAGGTCGAAGGACCATTCGATTTATGAAGGGGCATAGAGGCGCCCTCGCCTGGTGCCATTTCAGGACCTAGCAGCAGACGGGCATGCCATGCCTGAATTCAGACCAGACCAGACTCTTGAAATGTTGTATTTACCTGCTAACTGACATAAGGCAAGAATTAATCGACAGGGTGTCAATGCCCAAAGAGATATTGGGGATGAATCTACATGTCTTTAGAAAAATCGAAATAGAAGTAGATGTCTTCTTCTTTACTGCGGGAGTAGGTATGGCACACACTTACTATGTCATTGAGTTCCCTTTGGCAGGTCAATTAGGCAAAGGATCGAATTCTCGCGATATCCGCACATAGTCCTGGTTGGAAGACAGGGGCCATCATATGAGGCAGATTCCTTCCCCCAAAGTGGATGATTGCTCCTATTTGGCAATCTATCCTGGGGGAGCCCTTTTTGACGGTTTTAGAGAGGGAAACCCTTTTCTAGACCGACCAGTATCCGTGCAGGTGCTTTTGACCTTGACCGAGTCTTTTCTAGTATGGACTTGGCGGAGTGCTTACATGAGGGTATACCTGGCACGGTTTATAGGAAATTGATGAAAGATTGGTCTGGAAGGATCCAAAACGTGATTACGGCGTATGAGGCCTATACTGGTGAGGTATGCGGGCCTAATAAGGATTATGAAATTCATTTCTTAAGGAAGTTGGAAAGAATTGATTCTCTCTCATGTGGAGTTCCAGCACGGTGCAGAGCTTAAAGAAAACACCAACCCTGCTACCTTCCGTAGCTACACTGGCCCGACCATAGAAAAATGGCGCCCCTAGAGGAAGGCTGCAATCCAGATGGTGGCAGCGGCTGCTGCCTATGCTAGGATGCATATGGACCCCATTATCCGTAATAATAAGTCTTACAATACCGATACTGACTCTATTGTGCTTAGTTATCCACTCCCTGACGAGCTGCTTTCTCATTCAGTCTTAGGTAGGGGAAAGAAAAAAGATTGGGGAACTCGAAAAAAGGATAGGCCCATCAACATTGACTCTTTAGATAATATCGAAGCGGAGTCCTCGGGGTAGTAATCAATCCGATGTAGCTAGGCATTAGCAGACGAGTACCCATGCATATTGTAGCCCTACACAATAGACGGAAGTTCCATTCTAACTATATGTCTTGGGTCTTTCAAAGGCCTTTAATGAAAGAAATAACTGAACTCAAACTTTCTGTTTTATCTCGGACCCAGCTGCTACTGAGAAAGTATCAGGAAATACGAAGATTCAAGAGGCAAGAAAGGGATTGGATAAAGACTGGTTCCAGTAGGGGACATTTATGCCATTACTACATGATAGTAGGAAGAAAATGCATAGGAGTTGTTAAAAGGTCCTATGCCCATCCGGCAGAACTAGACGATCTCGCTTTTGGCATAGCCAATTCAAAAAGGCGAGTGCAGCCTGGTATTCCTTATTATTGATAGCAGAGGAAAGAGAACTCCGCCTTCTCCTTCGGTGGATTAGATTAGTTAGAGGACTTTCTTCAGCTCTAAGACAAGGGATCTATGGAATTGGTAGGAAATCCAGAAAAGCAAAAATCCCACTCTTAGAACATTGTTGAAAGAGGAGAGCCGGTCTTGCACACTAAGTCATGAGTGAACCTAGGCTCTTCAAGACCAGCCTTTCACTCCTAAGAAGTGGGAATAGGAGTCAACAAATGACTAAAATTTCTTAGAAAGATTGCCTAATGCCTTATCTCTTTTGAATTCCATCTCACTCTCATTCGGTCCGAAGCCGATATGAAGTGAAAGTTGCTAAGGTAAGTTCCTATAGAGCTAGGTTATGGTATTCCTACCATTTTTTCTTATAGGTTACTCTTTGAACTCAACATGTTACTCTTTGAACTCAACATTAATGCACTGGACTTCACGAACTTCAGAGAGAGAAAAAAAAAGAATAAGAAAAGACTGTAGCAGCCAGAAAGAGAAAGAAACCCCCTCTTCCTCTTAAGGCACCGAAGTCCCTGAGCTAATATCAATAGTAGTAGATTCAAGATAAGTTCTTTCTAGAGCTGTAAGAGCCTATTCTGTCTTACTTTCTGATTCAATTCCGCTACTAGGGTGAGCTAACTCAAAAAAATCCGTCCACAGTTCGAATTTCAGGCTGCAACTCGCCTGCATGAAGCTTGAATCGCTAGTAATCGCCGGTCAGCCATAGGGCGGTGAATTCCTTCTATGCCTTGTACACACCGCCCCGCTCCTTTTCAACCTGCCCAGAGTGAATTCCTCTAGGAACATCTAAACTATCAGCCAAAGGTCTAGTGGAAACTGCTTAGTCGAGGGAAACTCCCATTTTTGTCTCGTACCTCCGCTCCTAAGCTAATTAAGAGCTATATCCGTTCCTACGCCCCCTCCCAAACCTGAGGATGAAACATGAGATTTATTCTTCTCAAAACTAAAGCAGTACCAAAGATAGTAAGAAATACAGACAAAATCTTCCTGTTCTTGGTGAAGAAGAAAGTACTGGATTATGTAGGCAATCATAGGACAATTCTTTTTTCTATTAGGGCTTTTAGCCCCAAGTAGATCGAGGGCATTTAACTCCTAGCCCAGAAGGGAAGGGCTTGTTTGCGACTAGCAGTAGCTGGCAACGGTCTTTGACGCAATTATTGGCTGAAGAGGCCTAAGGCTAGTCTCTTTCCTCTCGTACCATGCCTGTTGAAAGTTCCTTGCCTTTTCCCTTAAACAGAGTATGAATTACTAAATCCATTTACCTCGACTAGGATCAACTCCTTCTATGCCGCATGAAAAAGTTAAAAGTAAAGTAGTCATCAAGCCAGAGCTAGTTTCACAGCTACCGATTCGCACCCGCGGGTCAAGGAAGACCAATAAAATCTCGATTCAGCATAAGCAAGGGATGAGAGAGGCCTTACGAGGGATGTTTCCCACTAAAGCACCCCTTATCGCCCGATGGCATCTGGTTAGGATACAAAGCATATTCTATTCCTAAAATAGTGGATTCTACATTCTGCCTTTTCGAAGACAGAGCACCCGTGGCACACACTTGGTCTTTTGCCTTAGAAAGAGTTCAACCCACTTGAAAGAGGAAAAGGGAGTAGGCATAGTACCGGAAAGTACGGATTTGGGGTTCATCCCTCAATCAAGCGCTACTTTAAAGTCGGGATAGATTCCACTCTCAATTAGTACATACCTTTTTTATTAAGCAAGAACTCTTAATCGTTCGTATCCCATACCCATGGGCTACTTCACTGAGATGATGGTCGAACTTTACAAGCTGCTTTGATAAAAGCAGGTTAAGAAAGATAGCTGAAAGTGCTAGCATAAGGAAGGGATTATATGGATGGAAAGAGGCCCGTCCTTACTTTCAAGGTTTCGGCGTTCAAAGTCGAATGATTCTTTATTTAAGTTTAATAATAAAGTAAAGGAAATCGGCCTCCTCTTCTCTCATTTCTCTATTGAACTATGGAAAGCATTTTATAGTAGCGACACAGATTCACCACAGCTTATGACTTCGGTAGGTTCTTTTCAGTGCGCTTTGGTCCTTCTTACAGAGACTATCCTTTGTATATGTTATGATCCATCCAAGGAATGAGCTTCCCTAGAGTCAAATCTCGTGAACTATAAGGAAAAGATAGAATCTCGCCCGGCAATAGCAGTTGATTCAATAGTAGATGGTCTTGGATAGAACCTTTCATTCGATGCTTCTGATTCAACTCCCAGGCAACCAAAGAAGTATGCATGAAGATATGGTTAGCCCCTACGGCTAGCATTATCCAGTAATGATTATCCAGGAACTGGAAGATGATTGGCGTGACACGCCTAAATCCACCACAATCAATCCACAAGGCTTCAGGCGACTGGAGCAACCTTTGAAGGCGCTCGACCTTGTTCACCCCTTCAGCTAAGTATCCCGATTTTTCCTTGAGGGAAGCCAAGATTTGAAATATGTGGGCCTTTATCGCCTTAATTCAATCTATCCAAAGAGACTACCCTATAATAGATTCAGCTAAAGCTGCGCTTGGAAGATTTATTTCTCAATCATGAATCCGAGCTTACTACTTGAATCACGAAAAGGGCTATTTCTCACTCTCTATTCAATTCGAACTTCATGCTCACTTATGAAATCAAGCTAGTAAGGCCAAAAACAGAGCATGAAGTCCACTGGCATGAGAATCAAGCAAAGCAGAGACATAAGCAGATCCAAAGAAAAGAAACAAGTCGACTACTTCCATTCCTCTCCTTAGACCGACATTACTACCAGACAGAAATAAGGCAATTATTACCTAATATAATAATGTGAATTATTATTATAATACCTCACAAACAAGGTAGATGAATTGCCAAGACTATCACGACCTTACCCTTACATTCAGCTTAGAGCATTCAATATCGCTTTCACCCCTCAGAAGGACAAAAAGCTCTAGGGGAATGAAATCCTGCGCCTAGAAAGAAAGGTAGGGGAAATAGTCCTTTCATGACTAAAGGAAAGGGTAATGGTTATACACCTCTTACCACATTCACTACTTCCAAAGAAATAACTCAAAGACTGGACTACGGAGGGACATAGAAAAACCTACTAGCAACCTCTCTACTTCCTATACTTAGAAAATGATCCCAATGAAGCCAATGGTAAGACAAAAGGAACCCCAGGACTAATTATTCCCTTAGGCTTATTCTCACTCCTTCAACTAAGAAATTCAAATCAGCATTTGAAGTAGGAGTCTAGCTAAGCTTAGTCCGCTAGAATTCAAATGTCTTGTTCTACTCTAATGCTCGGACGTGGAGCTGGCTCTAGTAATCGATAAGCAGCGGTTACTTACCCAAGGACACCTAAGCCTTCTAGGCAAGTGCATAAAGAGATCGGGGAGGTAGTTTCCAGAAAGATAGAGTTATCACACAAAGGAGAAATGACTAAGATCTTGCTTAACCAGAAGATAGAATCATATTGTTGAACTGGGGAGGCAGAAGGAAAGACATTCAGGGATGAAAGAATGGAACTCGCTCTAAGGTACCCCAACTGGATAGGAATCTTCTGCCTATGGGGAGTCAACTGGCGGCTTCTTAAAGCACCTGCCCGGCTTTCTTCCTTTGCCGTCCCTAACTCTTCTGAGAAGAAAGGGGACCCTGCACAAAGAAAGCCTCTAACAGGAGGATGCAGGCTGCTAACTCTAAAAGATATGCTATCGAATACGTTCAAAAAAGGCTGCATTGCATAAGCATAAAAATATGCCATAGATAAAAGGCTAGAACTTATGCTTTGACTTGATTGATAGCTCTTTTCTCTTATACCTATTCCAAGCTGATAGAATGCACATAGTAGTCCAACTTCGTTAGCCATTCCCACCCAGGAATCAATTCACTCCAGCGCCTCGTCAGTCTTCTAGCATCTTTTCTAGCTTTGAAAATCGACTAAGCGTTGCGCCACACCTACTTGTGAAGAGAAGAGTCGCCGGGCTATTGTAGAGTGAAGGAAGGTGTCTTGTCTTGGCCTAGGCCTATTTGTGTCAACACCCATAAAGTGCTGAATATTGTATATAATTTGATTATTGTATATATTTATTTATTTATTTTTTAAAGTATATGTACTTTATTTAGTATTTAATCAGGAGGTTTCTCTTTTTCCTCATGGAAAAGGATATCCCTTTGCCATTTCCTTGCGCTAGCTATCCACTCATCTTTTCACTTTTCATCATCATTATTTGAATTTCTTTTCTGTTCTATTTCGAATTCCAGCTTTGGAATCTCTCTTCCTTCTTTGGCTCTCTTTTCTTTATTAATTTTCTACTAAATTTCTCTCTTTAGATACAATTTGATTTTCATAGTGTTTCCTTGTGATTTTTCTTTTTTTCTAAAGCAACATTCTCCTTTCTATCAATCTTTAATTGAATTATGGACATTTCTCCCCGACCAGCGGAACTAACAAGTCTATTAGAAAGTCAAATTAGCAACTTTTACATAATTTTTCAAGTGGATGAGATCGGTCGAGTGGTCTTAGTTGGAGATAGAATTGCACGTGTTTATGGATTGAACGAGATTCAAGTTGGGGAAATGGTTGAATTTGCCAGCGGTGTGAAAGGAATATCCTTGAATCTTGAGAATGAGAATGTTGGGATTGTTGTCTTTGGTAGTGATACTGATATTAAAGAATGAGATCTTGTCAAGCGCACCGGATTTATTGTAGATGTTCCTGCAGGAAAGGCTATGCTAGAGCATGTGGTCGATGGCTTGGGAGTACCTATTAATGGAAGGGGTAATCTAAGCGATCACGAGCGAAGACGTGTCGAAGTGAACGTAAATCTGTGCACGAGCCTATGCAAGCAGGGTTAAAAGCGGTCGATAGCCTGGTTCCTATAGGTCATGGTCAACGAGAACTTATAATCGGGGACAGACAAACTAGAAAAACTACTATTGCTATCGATACCATATTAAACCAAAAGCAACTGAACTCAAGGGCCACCTTTGAGAGTGAGACACTGTATTGTGTCTATGTAGCAATTGGACAGAAATGGTCAACTGTGGAACAATTTGTTCAAATTCTTTCAGAAGCGAATGCTTTGGAATATTCTATTCTTGTAGCGGCCACCGCTTCGGATCCTGCTCCTCTACAATTTTTGGCCCTAAATTATGGGTGTACCATGATGGAATATTTCCGCGATAATGGAATGCACGCATTAATAATCTATGATAATCTTAGTAAACAGGCGGTAGCATATCGACAAATGTCATTATTGTTACGCCGACCACCAGGTCGTGTGGCTTTCCCAAGTGATGTTTTCTATTTACATTCCCGTCTCTTAGAAAGAGCGGCTATACGATCGGACCAGATAGGCACAGGTAGCTTGACCGTCTTACCAGTCATTGAAACACAAGTTGGAGACGTATCAGCCTATATTCCCACCAATGTGATCCCGATTACTGATGGACAAATCTGTTTGGAAAAAGAGCTCTTTTATCGCGGAATTAGACCTGCGGTTAATGTCGGCTTATCTGTCAGTCGCGTCGGGTCTGCCGCTCAGTTGAAAACTATGAAACAAGTATGATGTAGTTAAAAATTGGAATTGGCACAATATCGCGAAGTGGCTGCCCTTGCTCAATTCGGCTCAGACCTTGATGATGTGACTCAGGAATTACTCAATAGAGGTGCAAGGCTGACAGAAGTACCAAAACAACCACAATATGCACCACTGCCAATTGAAAAAAAAAAGTATTCAAAAGGGAAAGACTGACTTTTGAATATTTTGCTGAAGCAAGCAGCAAATTCCTTTTTTACCGGTTTAGGAACTATAATATTCCTAGGATTGCTTGTGGTAGGCATGGCCCAGCCATCCGAAGCAACTGGCCCTAAGGATTGTTGGTCATGTGAGCCTTACGAAAGGGACCTCCGGAGCATCGAAAAACGTATAAACCAGATTTCCATAGAAACTGAAGCCCTGGCTGCTAAAGCAGTCCAAAAGGGCAATGAGCTCCAGGTGGGGATGACAGGCACCCTGGCAGAAAAACAAAAGGATGTTTGATTCATCCTGGAAACACACCAGGATGAGATGGATGTGGATCGTTGCCTACGGACAATCAGATTCTGGGACAAAGAAAAAAATGTTTGTGACTCAGAAAGTGATTTCTGGGTCATGATCTTTGAAGGGCTAAAAGCCCTCTGGGACTAATGAAAATAGAAAAAGTATCTGATTGCTATTAACGGATATTTATGTAAACCACTTGTCTACGTCAGCCAAGTATTATGGTTGAAGCGGATCCAATACCAAGACACACAGAACTCTCTCTTTTATATGCTACTTAATAAATTAAAAAAGTGTTGAGTTTTTGTGGTCTCTGAATTCGAGGATTCCCCAATGATCGGGAGGGTTTCCTTTACATTCCGCAACGATCTACCCCCAGACGGATGGAACGGCGTTACGCAGTCTTCCCTTTTTTGCTTCCGTCGTCCTTTGTCACTATTGTTCGTGAAATCTAGGCTACTTGATCTCTTTCTTTTATTAATGAACCCGGTGGCGCTCTAGATTGAATCTGTCTTGGCACTGTTGGGCTTGAAGCGAAGATGGATTGGAAGCTATCTCGCAGGAGGTAAGACGATGGCCAGAAGACTTTCTCTAGCTAAATAGAGGATTTATATATATACCTCCTCGAACCGTATACGTCTATCAGCTCAATTGAAATAAAGGGCGCTCTTGGCATAGAATTCTTCTATTTAATTTCTTGTCTCTTGCACTGCGTGATAAAAAATTTAATTTATTGATTTCAGGCCTAACTCGCACAGCTTTCAAGAGCTAGCATTCACACTCCTTCTCTATATAATATCCATAGCTTAAACAAGACAGCTGCACTGGTATACTAAGTAGTAAAGCGCATCCTCAACTACCGTAGAAAGAATAGGAGCTGATACCGCATGTGCCGCAGGACAGGCAGGAGGATATATATATATATATATATATATATATATATATATATATATATATATTTGAAACAACAATAGCAAGGAGATTCGCCAAAAGTAGAGGGCCCATTCTTCCAGATGAAAGAAGAGTTGATGGAAGAAGAGAGCTAAGCAGGGCGAGAATCCTTAAGCAAGGGCGGGGGAAAGGAATCTAGAGCGAATGACAAGCCTTAAGATAAAAAAAAATTTACTATTAATGTCTTCAAGTGCAAAAGAAATAGCTTGCGTAAGAGCTACAATTCTTTTAGCGGGAGCAGTGGCATTGAAAACGTCCTTAGGTCTTTGATTCATTCCTTGGTAGCTACCTTAACTTGAGGAACAAGCTTACCGGAATGCTCCAATTGAAGTAGTTGATTGATCACCAATTTAAAAACTCCCTAAGAGTTGCAACTCTTTCAATTCCACAGCCATCGCAAGTTAAGTATGAGGGCTTGGTACTCTGCGAGATTATTGGAACAAGGTTTCGACCCAATCAAAAATTTTTAATTCCAATTCCCCCCCCCCCAATAACCCAAAACATTATCCCCCCCCTTCTACACATAAATCAGCCGCCACTTCCTCCCAACTCCCACTCTCTCTCTCTAAATTACTCTCCACTTCTCTCTATAATCTCTCCTCCATTCTTCTCCAAATAATTCCTCCACTTCAATCTTACTCTTTTACTACACTCCATAGTAAGTATTCTCCTTTTGTTTTTCTTCCTTTCTTCTTTTAGTTCTTTAATTTTTATTATTAGTTTGGTAGATTTAATTAGTTAATTGTAGTTTAACTTGTAAAATATGTATTATATATTGCTAGTATTAGTAGAATTCATATATATTGCTTGGTTTGTGTAGTAGAAGGTTATTTGATTTTTTGGAACATTGTTGGTATTGATGGTATTATGGCAGAGATTGTGTTGTTGGGTCTCCAATTTAGTTAATAATGCTAATTTTGTTGTTTTGGAGACCCAAAGTGTTGGTTAATATAATTGTTGGTTGGTTGGCCAAGGTGGGATTTATTGTTGTAGTAGTTGATTATTGAACTTTTAGGGGAGATATTGCCCAAGTAGTGAGTTGTTTGTTGTTTTATATGATTGTAGATGGTTTAGGTTTAATTGGGTCATGTCAGATTGCCAATATAAATAAGTGTGGGGTTCTTGAGGTAAATTGATGAAATTGTTACATAATTGGTTAAGTATAGGAGTTATGGGATGATAGCACTAAAGAGATGATTGTGGTAATGCACGGATGGTGAAGTCTGAGTAGCCAACCGATGTTTTAACATTATGCATATTTTTGGTGTTCTCTTTTGTGCAGGATCATGTCACCTAAAAGATCAAGATATGGAGCTAGCTCGTCTAGGCAACCAACATATGATGAGTCGAGGTTTGCCAGCGAGGAGGCGAAAGCTAACTTCCATCCCAAGGAAGCTAAGTCCTGGCTCCAGGAAGTTGAAGCTGACAGGTTAGCCCTTCGGTCCGAAAAGCCCGAAATATATGATGAAATTCGCTGCCGCAAAATGGAGTTCTTATTAGACGCACCGGCCCTCATGAACAAGATGATGGTTAGAGAGTTTTATGCCAATTCTCCCTATGAAATGGCTAGGAGGGTATTCGTCCGAGGTAAGTACGTCTACGCCCATGCACATGCTATTAGGCAGCCTCTTAGACTGCCAAATCATACTAGTGACGTGGACTACTACCACGAAAGGCCTGGTGTCACCTGGGACATGCTAATTTAGGCCTTATGTGTTGATGGCATCCCTATTTGGATAAGAAACAAAACACTCCATTCTAAATGCTTTACACACACTGCTAAATGCTGGTTTTCTATCATATGTAACCGGCTATTGCCCTCCAGCAACACCACTGATGTAAACTTTAATAGGGCACTTCTAAGATGGTGTTTTGTAACATACCGGGACGTGGACATCGCCCGCTTGATTAGTGATGAGATGGTGATGAGGGGATCCCTCAAAGCCAAGGGTTTTTATTACCCATCTCTCATCACTACTTTGTGTCTCGGCCATCAGACTCCGGTCCTTGCCACGGATGGTGATCTCCAACCAAAAGCTCCATTCAGAGCTTCTCAAATCCGGGTGGGCCGAGAAAATGACCCAATTGACTTGGATGCTCAGGTTGACCCTGTACCAGTTGCCCGGGCCAGGCATTCTACTGACTCAGCCGGACCTTCCAGACACACTCAACATGGAGCGAGTATGTCTATGTCCGAATCTACCCAACCTAGAGAGGTCGCCTTCTCTCAGGCCAACAGTCTTCTACTTCTAGTCGACTGCTCTATGACAGGCTTCCCTCGTTCCTTGGCTCTGCTCGCTCATCTATGCTCCGACCCAGCAAGTAATAATAGAAAAATGATGTTTCATTGTCTGCATTAAGATTTAAAACTTGTCGTCAAAAAAAAGGCAATCAATCAGAATCAAGAAAAAATATGGAAAGAGTGAATCAAGAACTAGATGGATCGCTATCTTTATCTCTATCCACGGAGATACCTATCTATATGGAGAGAGTTCTATCTATGAATCGGCCTAGACTATGCTCTATTCGGATAGATATGTCTCTGTGAGCGACTACGCCGATCTTTATATGTTTTGGCCATGTCCCTTTCCGCTCCGAAGAAGGAGGTTTGGATCTTTCAATCTTAAGTCATGAGGTATGTGACCTATGTTAGGTCCATAAGATACCACAACTTTTGGTGTTCTATGAGTCACCTTCGAATAAGGAGTAGGTAATTCGATCCTTTTTATTTTGATCTTTCTAGTAAACTGATGGGGTATGCGGAGCAATAGGTCGAATTACTATATAAAGAAGAGTTGTAAACTATAGGACTTCTTGTTTGAGTTGGAATATTTTCATTTTTCTCGCTCCTTCTCTTCGATAAGAATAAGGATTTGAAATGATACAAATTCCTCTTCATTCTATTGTGCTCAGCCAAAGAACTACCAAAGCATACATTTTCGGATCCAGACTTTTTTGTTCTTTCTAAGTCTTCTTCTTGCATAGAAGAACGCAACTGTTGCAATAGTTGGGATTTTAGTAGTAGGCGACATCCCCTCTTAGTTTTGAGTAGGCGGAACCATTCTATTTTGGTTCTTCTCCATAGGTGATCCAGGAACTTTCCTATTATTTTTTCAACTCAGATTTCGATATATAAGGATCTCTTTATTTATTCACCGTGGGTTCTCGCATCATCTTCTTGAAAAGATATTATATCACCGTGGGACAGTTTAAAATAAGTAATGTTAACCATTCCATTTTTCACACAAACCATTCGATGACTTATCGGCTACATTGCTTGAGCAATAATTTCACAAAAATGGACACGAACCGGGATAACGTCCGATCTTGTTTCTGGATTGAGTAGAAAAGGGATATATGAAGTTCGTTCTCTTCCTATGTGCATCTCTGTGATGGGAAAATAAAAATAAAAAAGGGACAACTTTCGTGTAGTTTATGATTGGATGTAACTGTTAAGATTTTCTCAAGAATAAATCTTTCTCTTAATAGATGTCTTATTTTTCCTCAATCTTCGGAGAATACGGCGTTGTTTTATTGTAAGTTTCGTGTTCCAAACATTTCCTGAAAGTAGACAAAAAGTTTTAAATCTTAATACCGGCAAGGCATATATCGTTAAATCAGTATTTTTTGCCACATCGCATATAACGGGAATCGAACCCCCTCCAATGCTAGCGGGCAGATGTATAATGTACTACTTCGATCTAGCAACTTGTTAGGAGTAGGTTTTGGCTTGCCCCTTTCTTCTTAATAGTCAGATAGGTTTTCCACCCTTTCCCCTTTTAATACAATAATAAGGTAAGCTTCCAAAGCTCCTTTCTTCAGCTGGTGCGCAGGAGCACACTTTCGTTTTTCCCTTTACAAGTGGCATTCATGAATAGGGATTTCCTGCCAGCAGTCTTCTCTTCCTATCAATTTACTTCGTTCTAGAAATCTGATCTCACTGGGTCGGGCGAAGAGGATGGAAGAGATTGGTGGTCCGGGAACAACAACAAGATAGGGCTCGTAGCACCCCCTCTCACTCTTCCCCACGCCTATTTGTTCACCCGAGATGCAGAACCTTTTTTTTTAATGAATAGATAGAGCCATGGTACATTCCGAAATATTGTAAAGGTAAATAGACTCTTTTCGCTCCCGTTTCGATGTCTACTTGAGTACTTATGCTATTGTTTTGGAAAGGGGATGTTTGCCTTTTGTAACATCTAGACCCACGATACAGACTAATATATGTTCTTACCCGTAAGAATAAATAAGATCTATTCATAGTTGGTTAGTCACCCACGGCAGGGCTTCTCGCTTTTCATGAATGTGTCTCCCGCTCTGCTTATGTGATTTTTACCCGCCTTTTACTCTGCTTGCTTTTGACTCCCTATGAGCCCTTACTTTTTCGGGGGGTCGACGGGACATGGAAGCCTCAGCTCATGCATCGGTTTAACAAAATAACCTCTGTACTCCCACTTCCTTCTATTCAAAAGGCGAGCCACCCTTAAATAAGAAGGCCTATGAGTTCTTCTTTATATATTACATAAGCCCTAAAGTAGGTAGCCCCGAAAGCTGAACTCAGGAAAGTGGGTTTTGGCTTGCCCCGTTCTATCTTATTAGTCAATCCTAAACGTCCTTATTTCAACAAACAACGCTAACACCCTATCTATAGTAAGGGGCCTTTTCAATTCAATCTCCCACTTGATTTCAGACAGTCAAATATAAAGACTCTTTGTTAGCTCTTCGTGCCTCCTTGACTTCTCAAACTGAACTAAGACTGTCCAACTAAGGTATAGCCGGAATGATCTCTTTTTGTATTGAAAGTGTTTTCAAATAGCAATCCCTCTCGTCGGTAAAAAAACTTATAGTAAACGAACGATTTAAGCTCCTTGCAGAAGACAGTTCAGCTTGATAACTCGATAATCTGTATTGACAGAACAAAACCACTCTTTGAAAGGTGGGATTAATCCCAACCTATTCTTCTTAACCTAAAAGTCTATTCGTGGAAGTAAATTATCCAAAATGTCTCCTTAATAGACCTAACATCCTATCATCTCTTTCAGATACAAGGAAGTTGGACTAGTTATTAGACCAACTATCTCATGCTCTCTCTCTCAAACCCAGCCAAAGGAGCACATCTAGTTGAAAGACTCTCATTCTTATTTAGAATGGGAAGATCTTTCAATTCGTAAAACCTTAAGCTTAAGAGCTTTATCCATATGTAATGCAAGCAGACTTTTAGAAAACCCTCATGCCTTCTCTGGAGACAGAGATCTTACTGCTACCTCCGAGTCTGACAATCTAGTCTTCTAGGTTTTTCGCTTTTAGAATGCTCTTTCTCTATGATCATTCGTGCATTCTTTATCCTATTCCGATTCGATTTAGCTTTCTTTAAGTTGCTATATCTTTATTTTGAAGAAAGGTGGATCTATAGGGGAAAGGATAAATATATAGTATCAATAAGAAGATAGTTTGATTTTCTTGTTTGCACATGTGTATTGTCTAATCTATGAGAATCAAGCTTTTCCCCTTCCGTAAGCGCATATAGGGAAGTGAGCCCTCGGCTATTGAGAAGAATCCTATTGTCTTTCTTTTATTTACTGGAGTTTCTTGTATCAGCGTGCCCTGGTACCGAGACCCCCGGTAATCTCTTGCAGGACGCACAAGGCACTTAGTCTTACCTCATGCAGTTTCTGCTTTCTTGTTGGCTTGGCGGTGCTTTCCTTCCTCTCTGGAGAGAAGACAAAAAAAGGATGTTTCCCCGCTTTCCGTCCGTCGTGTTTTCCCCTTATGTCTTCTGTAAGAAAGAGATGGATGGGCTCCGCGCTAACACTTTTTCAGATATTCCCCCTTCCAAGGACGCTTTCTCGAGCCTTTTTCCCTCATCCCTTTTGGTTTAGGGACGACAAGTACTTCATCTCGAGTAGGACACCGGTTATCTTTACATTCACCTATGTAATTTAGAAATCTGCTTTCAGGCAACTCTGTTTTCTAAGGGAGAATGGACTAAAAAAAGGAGAAGCGTCATGCTTTATGCTTTTGTAGACCAGCTAGTATACATTAAAGAAAGTGGCTTCCTCAATTAAACTAGCTTCCTCGTCTTCTCTTACCCCAACTACTTCACTCCGGAGGAATTGCATATTCTTAAGCGAGAAGATCAGACTCTTATTATTGAATTTCCATTATTTTCACGTAATAGCTCATTCTCTATTTTTTTTTATGCTCAATCTTTCTGTTTTCCTTTTTCAGTCTAAAAGGAAAGCGAAGTGACTATCAACGGATAGTCGCGAGTGGTTAGAGGTATGAAGTTAAGCGAATCTTACAATCTGAAGGAGCTTAGCTTCTTAAAGGACTCTTAATAAAGAAAGCTTTTCTGAAGAAAGCAATTCAAGTAGGGCTTGAAAGAAGCCAGGCGATCCGATCAAAAGATAAGGAAGATAAAAGGGAAGATAAGGGGCGAAGGAATTTTTTAAATCCGATCGGTTTAAACATGATTTTAATTAGTCTTTGTCCTTTCTTAAGAGACTCCGGACGCTCCTTGTCCTATTCCCTAGGCATCTGGTTACCTTTGTGGATCTCCGCCGATTGCTTTTGCGCTATTGTTACTTACGACGTCTCTTCTTTTACGCAATTCATGACTAGTCGTAGTTTTTCTAAGGACACGAATAAGAGGTTTCAGCTTTTTGGGGTATTTAACATAACTAATAATTCTATATTTGAAAAGTTTAAAAATTTCCAACAATTTTGGTTGGTAATCAATTGAGGGCCCCGTTAAGTAAGATGGGAGCCAATTCAAAGCCAACAAGCGGGAACCCTGATCTTAACACAGTAGGATCAATTGAGTTAGCAAATCTAATGTGCGTACAAGCATCTTTTTCCTTTTATTTATGAATTTTGCACTATCTAAATAAAAAGAACCTACAATAAGGTTTTCTTCCTTAAACGCTAACCCGGCCAAGACTCACCAATAAGGTAACTCTGCCCTGTGATTTTTGGATCAAATCCGGTGACAATTCTCCACTCATGTCCTTCCAGAGCTGGGTAAGTGATCTTGAAGGGCATATCCCCGATACATTCTTCCCAGCGCTTCTCGATCAGATCCATAACTGTTGTTGCTTGTGCAAGAGTAACTACAGAACTGAAAATTGCAATAATGTTGTAAACTAAGAAAGATCGGAAATCCATGCGAGCCGGGCTGATACTAACCAAAAAGATACCCTCCTAGAAAGGGCCTGAAATCAAAGAGCCAATAAGGGATAGAGTTGAGAATGACATTAAAATTGAACAACTGTGTAGGAGTACTAATAAGTTTTGTAAGGGTATAGTTTATTTAATTGAGTGAAATTAGGCCAGTAGTCTTTCTGAATGTGATAGCTAAGAACTGTGATTCTTCACTCAATCAATTCTTGCCATCACGCTCTAGCTTTAGCATCTGCCGAGCGCATCTAAGCGAAAAATAGAAAAAACTTGATTTGAATTGGATACACTTTTTCTCTATTCCACGTACAAGTCAAGTTGAATTTATAAAATTGAATTCAGTGTTAGAAGTATTCAGATCCATAAATTCACTATGAAACAAGGCCGGAACCAAGCCCTAAATTTGAGAATTTGGAAAACTACAAATAGCAAACTTAAACTATCAATCATATTAATATTACATCCATCTCTACATAGAAGTGTTGCAAAATAAATCTATTTGAGAGGCAGAGGTTGACTATAAAGTTCATCTCTCTCTGGACCTCAGGGAGTTTTTCCAAAGCTGAATTGCGCGTGCACTTCTGCCAGAGCAGAATCACGTGTGTACTTGGTGTAAAATCTCAACAGTATCTTCCATTAGAACCCCAAATCGGCAATGAATATGTCCTTTAGACTTTGCTAGAAATGGCCGAACACTAAAAAATAGATGGTAAACCAGCTTAAGCTGGTTGTACTTTTATGTCCATTCAATTCACACATGCAGGGTGATTGAGGTGCGTGCTTCGCATGTTTTTTACTTTCTTCACACAACAAAACAAAGGCATGATAGTACTGTACTCAACTGCTCGTGCCGTATGGCTCTTTTACATTCTATAATCTAGAATATGTTCATTCATACCAATATACCTGCTAAAAAAACCAATAATTTTTCAACCCCTCTCACAGTCATCAAACCTGTAACACAAAATTCCTCTCTGCCCTCTGCTCGGCGACGCAATTCCCATGCTCATTGCCACTTAGAGCAAAATAATGCACCCCCGTCATTCTCTTAAACTCACCTCAGTGTCTTAAATGTCCTTCCCAAGTCCTAGCGTAAGGTGTATGAACCACTGAATCCATTGCTGACTTCATCAAGTTCGATTAGGTGAAGAGGTTCTACAAAGTTTGTTTTTTCATACAGGGAGCGTGGTTATAGTACTCATATTATGACAGCCATACTATTCATATTGCATTGGCATAATTGCTATACACTGTATAAAAAGAGGCTCGATAAGCCTTCGTGCTCTACAAAAAAAAAACAAAAAACAAAAAATTTCTACTAGTGTATATTGAGAAGCCATGGACCCGCCTGCTCAAATTCTCGACATTCCCCAGTGACTTGCTAAAATTAACGTTGAAATACAAAATGTATAAAATTTTCTTTGAAATACTCGAATAATGTTAAATGGTTTCTTGAGGCATATTCGCTCCATGAACCCGGCTGCTATTGAAGCCCAAATGGAAGCAAGCCGTCAAAGAATTTGGGAACTAGAAGAAAGACTCTAGGGACTACGCTAGGTGCAGTAGGCACTGATCATGGAAGCAATCTTCCTTGGTTCCCAAGAAAACTAAAAGAGTCCATCGACTCTTTTTAGTTTTAAAAGGTTTCAATAAGAGTCTTGAGACATTTGTTTCATGTCTGGTGTTCTTTTTTTTTAGTGTAGATCTACTCCGGTGCCTACTGGACATAGACTCCTATCTATGCTAACTATGTTTGTTTGGTTTTATTTGTTATGTTTGCATGTATAGTATGGTAAAACCAAAAGTGTAAATTTTTTACCACTTAATGATATGCTAATAGAATAATTTAAAAAGATTTATTCCCTAAATGACTACTGGAACTTTGTCCAAAAAAAATGGAATACGAATGAGATCCATAATGCCATCATTGTATGGCCGATAGTAGTACAGTAAATGACGCATTCCTCTTCAGTGCCACGCATAATTGGCTCTCATAAAGGTAGAAGAAAGAAAGCCCGAACGAAAGAAAGCTGACCAGGAGTGCCAAACCACTCTAGTATTTTCACCCTTGCACCCCGTATGCTATTATACTTGGACTAGGGGCCTCCTTCCCTTATGCTTTTATACACATGGAAGTACCTTTTCTTATCAATTCGCCTTTATAAAAAAAATCAAATTTGGTTACTACTATTTTAGTGTTCACCCTATCATCACAAACATACCATTTTTCCATGGAAGCCCTCCCCTCACTTTATTTTTCTTCATGACTGGGAAGAAAGCAAAATCTTTCTTATCTAATACCTCTCCGGGAATACTAGGCTAAGCATGTAGCCTAGCCGCTTCACTCATCAAAAACAGGCTTAGTTGAATGGTACTAACTAAGAATGCTATTGGATGAGGAAATTTGGACTCCGAAAGACCTAGAAAGATGGAATTACTTTCGGCGGGTCCTTGTATTATCTCCTTCACGCTACCCAATCCGAACTAATGAGTGCCTGTAGCAGCATTGAGTGATCCCCTTCTCCGACACCGATACCCTAGGGATTACATATTGTGCCAACTCCCCTTTGCTGGCGCGTTCTACAACTGGATACTTTTCTTGGCACTGGTTGAATTACTTGGAATCCTAAGAAAGGATCGACTGTCTATCGCTTTACTTTACCGATAAAGCATTTCTTCCTAGATCGCATTGAGAGTGACTTCTTCCACTGACTAAGGTGTTTCGTTTGTGTGTTTGCAACATCCGAAAGGAATGCCATCTCTCTACCTTTCGGAGCAAGCATCGTAATCATACCACTATAAAACAATCCATATGAAGCGGAGCAACCTCTACATATTGCCCATTCACCATCCTTGGTGAGTTCGGTTTTCTATGCTATGTTATTCTTAGATTCAGCGAAATCGTTGGTATTGGTTTCAGAGTCTGCTGGCTATATAGAAAGTCGATTGTCAACTAGAATGTTTGCACAAGAATCACCAATCCAAGCCTCTTTTGTCAATTCGGGGCAATACAAGTGGCATAAGCTCTTTCTTATAAACAGGCTTTCGAGAAGAAATTTGAGGACTACCGATTGATTGACCCCGGAAGTAAAGAATGATGGTTCGACGAGCTCTTATTCACCCATGGCAGACCTGTATACTCTTGTCCTGTTGGGTATAAAGGACACGGGGAGCTGCCTTGGGTATTTCCGAGGACTTGAGTTAAGGGATTGTTTACTGAACGTCCCATACTTTACCTATCATTCGGTGAAGTGCACCCTTCCATTTCTTAAGTAAGAGGAATATAACCGTAATGCGTGAACCAGTGCCCTTTTCTTTTGTACTAATGAACTATATGAAATATAGAAAAGAAGGTCTTCAATTTTCACACTTATGTATGTTTGGAACATTTTCAGGTCAGCTTTGAGTGGTTGATGTTTTCCAACTTCCATATCAATTATGGAGAGAGAGAGATCAAAGGTCTTGTCATGCATCTTGAAGCGATTAATTGCTTAAAATAAAGGCCATTAAGGTCTTATTGACATAGAATTATATGCATTAGCTCGCCCAGTAAGAAAGGCCCTAACCTTGCCAACCAAGTATCAAAAAGAAAGAGAGAAAAATCATATATGAATAAGGTATAGGCAAGTCCCATTCAATCAATTCCTAATTCAATAGGGGAATCAAACATTTAACTATTTACGATGTCTCTCGCGGGGACGGAAATAAAAATCGGGCAGGATTCGCTCAATCAAAGACAGTTCAATTTGATCTTAGCCGATCTAAGGTTTACCATCTCTCCGGCCCCGTTTCGGTGCACTATTGGATAACTCACTGGTCCCTCCGCTTTCTTAATCGAAAATGGAAACTAGCCTACTGAAAGATTCCATCTATCACTTACGTCAATTCTCAAGGTCAGAAATCTCAAATTTAGAATTTAAGCATGAAGTCATCGTTCCGTCATCCAACATGCTTCTAAGCTCCTTTGCCCTATGCCTTTAGTCTGCTTTGAATGATCTTTTCACTCTTCGAAGGTGAGTGAAGTACTTCAAGGGATTATATGGAAGGCACCTCTGCTAAGAATGTAATCCATTGATTTGGGGAACTTCTTCTCCTTATTTAGCTTTCAAGTGGGACAGGACTTCCATAGATTCATTTGTGTTAACGCCTGCTTTGTGGTACTATCTCGGTCTGGGTCCAACTAGGAGTTGAGGCCATATTCACTACCATCGCAGTTTGGGTCCAACTAGGAGGTCTTCCCATTTAATTCTATTACATACATGACCACATTGAATAGGCTAGAAAAGGAAAGGAATGGAATCTTCGCATGGACAAAGAGGGAGAAGAGAGGGCTAGGTTAACCTTATGGATAGCGTAGCGTAAGGACAAGATAGGAAAGAGAAATGCTCAATGAAGCACTCAAGAGAAGGGTGTAGGGCATTGAGTAGGGCTAGTTAGCGCCCCGATGTACACAAAATACCGGACGGTACAAAGAAGGTCAGGAAGCTTGACATGACAAAAGGTCGAGTCAAACCAGACTTGTAGATAGAGGGGCGATTGGTAGTTCAGGTAGTGGAAGGGTTTGGAAGGCAGCTGTAAGGGATTGAAAGTGCATAGTCCCTCGATTCAGGGATCGGTAGCGTCTTCCTCGCTCGGTAGGTGGGCATGAATGGAGCTTCCAAGAGTTAGTGCATTGGATTCCTGGGTAACTGCATCTAGTAGAGCTGATTGAAGACCAAAGCAATCTCCTTTCTAGTCTAGTCTAGGCTTCTAGCCTTGGAAATGAGCCCTTATACTCCCCTAGATGCATTAGCGGTCTTAGCACTTTCCCTCTATTTTCGGATGAGTCAAGCAAGTCCAGTAAGTGTGAATCGTCGAATAGGGGGAAGTAATATCACGGTAAAAAGCCTTTTGGGTCGGAAGAGCAAGATTCTTCTTTTCAATCTGGTAGGAGGTTAAGGAGGACAGAGCTTTCGATTAAAAATTTGTGTGGGTCTAGCTCTGCTTTCTAAGGGCTTCTTTTCTTAGCTTCACCGGCTGGAAAGATAATTCGCATGCATCGACAAAGGTCTAACCATTTCAATGTAGGCACATCTTTCTCTTAGTGAAAGCCGCATTCACACAGTCCTATGCCCCCTTGTGGTATTCATCCGGATTTCTCTGTCCCAAGCCGGTTTGTTCACAAATCTCGGACGTTACTTTTTTGCACGAATCTGATCTTTTTGGGGTTGAAGGAGTAAGTGCAGCAATTAAATAAAATCTACATCTGCTATTGACTCGTCCCACTTGAGGTTTGTCGAAGATAAGTATCAAGTCCTCTATGGTTGAACTAGACTAGATTTCGAGGATGAGTAGTGGATAAAAAGTCATCCCGAGGTATACTCACAAACTCTTTCACGAGCTGGACTTGAACCAGCATCTCTGGGAGCAAAAGACAGGCCTAGAGAACAACCTTTCATTTTGATCGTGACAAAAAAAGAACGAACAGGGGGAATTTGGAGTTGGCGCCCACATAACGGATTGCTTGCTTACCAAGCCATCCTGGATGTCACTCCTCCAGTTAGATTATTCTTCTTTGTCTCACCCAGGCGGCCTACCCGCTTTCCTTTTGTTCAGCTGCCCTCAACCGCGTCATAGGGACTTCTCAGTGCAAATCCATTTCATTATTATCCACCAAGTATTCTATTTATATAGGCTGAGTTTTGGCATTGTGTTATTATATCGCAATATAGTAGATTCAAAAATTAGAGTTCTCTCTGGTACTTTACTAATACATTCCCGCCTAGTTGGTTAAGTTCACTTTGTTTCTCATCCAAAAGTCACAAAAGGCTTCTTGGGGGGTGTAGGCGGCATTTTCGGCCAAGGTAGGATGTGAAGTAAGTATTTGTTGAAAAAGAGAATAGCATGAATGCTTTTTCTCACGGATCTGAAGATCCATATTCTCGAACTCGATCAATTGGTTATATTCCTTTTGCGAGGAACAATTGTTGAGTGAATGTTTTACTTCTACCCAATAGACCCCCCTATCCTTATCCATCGAAAAAATGCTATAGGTATTTTCCATTGGCAATATCCTATTTATCATCGATGACTCCAAGGCTATATTGTGAGTCAAGGGCCAAGGCTCCGACAGGACCTGGAACCCGAATAAATCTTCCGATAAGGACTTTGAAGGGCCGAGAAGAGAAATTCCTTTCCCTCCCCCCACACTCAAAACCAAAACAAAAGAGGAAAGATCAGCCAAAAGAACACCTAAGCGAGAAAGTAACTAGATTCGGAGAAAATAGAAAAAGAAAGAGATGAAAAATATTAGGAATAAAAGAATCACACTCCTTTTTCTTTTTGTCGAACGAGAAACTAGAGTTAGACTTTTTAAAAGTAAGAAGACTAGAAGGATCAATTATAGGGTGGTGCTTCTATCTGATCCTAGAAAACGTATAAAACAACCTGCTACCGAACTACCGATAA
>JASVEL010010159.1:0-86535 GCA_032618575.1 Nicotiana noctiflora
ATGCTTCCGTTCAGTTACGTATTGCTTCAAAAACGGTCAGCCATACACATATTTAGGTCCGAACTCAAGCAGTCAATCACACACGCGGTGATACATTTGGTATATGCTATCGAATCTGTACGGGCACTGCCGAGTGTGCTGTTCACGAGCGATATCCGATACGGACGTATTCGACGGAAAGAGAGGAAGTGTTGTATACAAGGTACGTATAGGAAGCTATATTTCCCGCATCGCGGCTGTTGCGGCGCGCAACCGTTCCAATAGCATCCTGTGGCGGCGTGCCACCGGTCCGAATACCATACATGTGGCGGCGTGCCACCAATCCGAATACTATACATGTGGCGGCGTGCCACGCCGGTCCAGCGCGTAAATCTGTAAGGAATGCCGCGTACGACTCGAGTTGCTCGTTGCAACAAACATGTATATATGGCCTCGAGCTCGGTCGCATGAAACTTATCCGACAAAGTTCCTCAATACGGGACACAGAATCAATGGTAGATACCTGCAACCGACATTCGCCACGAAGGCCCAGCCCGAGCAAACAATACCTACCAGCCATCCGCCGGCCCAGGGTACATCCGACCCTACTGGAGCATGATGCGTGCGCTGCGCCATGTAGTTTGCGACATGTTTCGACATAGTCCATATCACATTAGTCTAGCAACCTGGCTTATGACAACCAGTCGGCAATCGTATATCATTATTCAAGTTCGTCGTATCAAGTAACGAGATAGCCTCTAGGGCTTCCGATTTCAGATAACAGCCACCTACTTTGTGCCGATACACGCGATATACCACCGCTGCGTAGGTGGGTTACGGAACTTCTAGTCTCCGACACATACATAACACATGAATCACTATGCCTAATTCCGTACTTCACCGGTGCGATTACATAACGCACCTCAAGCGTCCATTCATACCACGAAAGCCATTCAGTAATTTCACTATGCCATC
This sequence comes from Nicotiana noctiflora, assembly GCA_032618575.1. NCBI lineage: Eukaryota > Viridiplantae > Streptophyta > Magnoliopsida > Solanales > Solanaceae > Nicotiana > Nicotiana noctiflora. Next base: position 955 of record JASVEL010010159.1, read on the forward strand.
AACGACTCAATTATTACAGTCGATCCAACGGGAGTATACCACCATGCCGCTAGATATTATCAGTTTATTTTACCTGCCCCTTTTTACCATAGACTCTGCCGAAATACTAGCATAGGAGTACCATTCTCCTAAATCACCAGGAAGATTGATTCTAAGATTATCTGCAGCTGCCCACGCTGCTTGAGGATTTTAATGACTCCCCATATAATATGAATTGATCTCAAAACCTTGAACATGACGTTATCAACTTTCCATAACACATCGCATATACCATACCACACTAAGACAACGGGGAAAATTCATATCCCTTTCCCTACGCCGCAAACATCAGCGCACTCAACTAGTCAAGGACTTTCATGATCCCATATAGAGAAAACTCATTACACATTCCAAGCTTTACATACCAACAGGAAATACACTCCTTTTCAAACCACGGTAAAATACATCACAAACCCTTTCTCCCAATTACATTGCATAAGTTAAATTGCCAGGACCGAGTCCTTATACCCATACCGAGTTACACAACTGCCAATACTCAAAAGCTTTATTGCACAATATCTGCGAGACTCATTACTTCAAACATATACCAGGAATTAATCGTATTCCTTATCATACCGTTTCGGTTTATTAACAAGTTGATCCATTTACCCAATTTCCTTTCTGATTCATCTTTAATTTCATATCAGTCTTTACTGTAGCACGACAATGCCTCAACCCTTTTTACCATACAAAACTCGTAACACATATCAAATACCTTTTAATTACACATGAGAATCAACCCACCTACTTTTCCACAATTTAGCATTTCAGCACAATACCTTCCACCAGGATACACATAGCATAATCACTTTAGTCTTCCTGAGTTTGAACTTGTTCCACTACACATAATGCACTTTATCTCCCATTATCAAACTGCCATTTCCACAATTAAGATCAATACTAATCGCATGAATTTCATAATACCGGCTCGCGAAATTAGCACCTCGGTGCTCAAGCCATAGACAAGGATCCGGCCTCAAGTCCTCCAGACTGGCCCAACATGAACTCACATAGATTATATCTCGTCCCTCGATTGGGGAATCATAAGCCGTCAAGGAAAATTTATCACTAAGCACTCGAGTGCACTTACAGACGTGTAGAAGGAATTTCAAGAATTACATCTCAAACTGAATCAAGTACGCACGATAAGAATTTCAAGAATTTGAAGCTTTCCTAAAGGTTTGCGACCTCCCGAGGATAAGTACGGGCGTCCCGTGCCGAGTCTGTGAGACTGCACTGGCCAGCTCGTGACTCGCCGAGACACCGTTAACCTAGGCTGCGATACTCGACTTGTCACGACCCCGAGCCCGGTCGTGATGGCGCACAACACATTGCTAGGCAAGCCAGACCATGCTTATCCGATTAAACCAGACCAAGTATAATTAATGCTTGAGTTAATCGGCGTGATTAGCACATTTTCATAACAAATCAAGAAGTGTAGAGCGAAATACAAGAACACGGTCCAACCGAATCGTGGCGTCACGAGTCCTGAGCCTCTGCAAATGAGATCTACTACAAAATCAAGTCTAACCGGAATAGAGACAACAAAATGATAAAAAGAAAGAGGTCGGGTTACTGCGGACGTTGGCGGCTACCTCGAAGTCTCCCATAGAATGGGGATAATGAAGCGAGTTGCGATAGCTCAGTGCATACTCACGAACTTGTATATACGCACAAAAAATGCGGGGGAGTGGGGTGAGTATATTTCAACTCGGTGAGTAACAATAATAAGCAATAGCCGAAAATAAGAACTACTTGTACTATCACTAAACGGTTCTAAGGCAACCCCACCAAGTTAGTCATCACTATAATGAGTACTGCGATCTCGGGTCCACGTCATCATCTCATCTAGGTCCCACACCGACCACATCCTCGCTCGTACCACTACGGTATACAACCATCACAATATATTGAGACATATACATCTGTCTATAACATATATATATTTCACTATATATATGAATATGAATAAGTATAATGCTTGCGGCGTGCAGCCGGCTCCAATACATATACCGGCCACGGCGCGCGGCCCGCTCCGATACATATACCGCTGCCGGCGCGCGGCCGCGCTATTTAACGTCGATGGCGCTCGCTAGGGGTGTATACGGACTTCGGAGGGGCTCCACTAGGCCCAAGCACTATAATACTGCGGCGTGCGGCACGATCCACACAAATATTACTGCGGCGTGCATCCCGATCCAATATATATATATATATATATATATATATATATATATATATATATATATTATTGCGGACGACCCGGCCCGTCGTCACGGAAATTACCACCCTGTTATGTTGGAATTACATGTTTTATGATTTTATATCGGTGTTAGAGTCTATCGGGTGAGTTAGGAGTGAATTGGATTGAAAATGAGGCATATAGCCTTTTTGAAGGAAACTTGAATAAGGAAAGTCAACCTTGAGTTGACTATTTGGTTAGAGGGCTCGGAATCGGATTCTGATGATTCGGTTAGTTCCGGGAGGTGATTTGTGACTTAGGGGAGCGATCGGAATTGAATTTGGAGGCCGGTGTAGAAATAGGCTTGAATTGGCTAAGGTTGAATTTTGGCGAAATCCGAACGGTAGGTGAGATTTTGATCCGGGGGTCGGAATGGAATTCCGACAGTTGCAGTAGCTTCGTTAGGTGATTTTGGATGTGCCTGCAAAATTTCAGGTCATTCGGACGTCGTTTGGTCGGGTTTTTGATGGAATGTGTAATTCGGAAGTTTTGAAGAAACTTAGGCTTGAATCCGTGTGTAATTGGTGATTTTGATGTTTAGGATGGTGTTTTTATGATTGGAACAAGTTCGTATCGTGTTTTGGGGTATGTTGGTGGTTTTCGTTGGGGTCCCGGGGGCCTCGGGGTGTTTTCGGGTGGCTAAACGGGAGAAAATGTGGAAAATTGCAGGGAAGTGTTCTGGTTCTGTTGTTTTCGCTCCTGCGGAAATGGGGGCGCAGGAGCGAGTCCGCAGGAGCGGACGAGGGGGCGCAGGAGCGCTTGTCTTCGCAGAAGCGGAAACATGTCCGCTGAGGCGGCGTCGCAGGAGAGTAGGGTAGACCGCAGAAGCGGTCAAGAGGCGAAATGGAGAAGTCCGCAGAAGCGGGCGATTGATCGCATAGGCGAGTCCGCAGGAGCGGACTCTTGGTCGCAAAGGCGGTACATTCCGCAGGAGCGGAATTTTATCCGCAGAAGCGGACCCGCAGGAGCGGTCCGTGTATCGCAGGAGCGGAAATGGCCAAATAGGCCTGGGTGCGCAGAAGCGACCTGGTCGCGGATACGGACTCGTAGGAGCGGAATTTTATCCGCATAAGCGAATATCGCTGTGAGTTAAGTGTATCGGAAGTGAGAAAAATTTCAGAAACATTTCACACATTTGGGTCTCGGCTTTAGAGGCGATTTGGGCGATTTTGAAGAGAAACTCAAGGGAAATCATCGAGGTAATCAACTATGGACTTAAACTATGATTAGTATTGATAATATTATGCAATTATATCATGAAAATGGAGGAATTTGGGGTAATTTATGGAGGATTTAGCCCTAGGCTTGAACTTTAGAAAATCAAGGTTTTGAATGGGCAAATGGAGTCCGAATTTGGTAAAATTGATATGCCTAGACTCGTATTGAGATGAGGATTCCGAATATGTGACTTTCTTGATTTTTCGAGAAGTGTACCGAAAGTCGGGTTTTGACAACTTTGGGAATTTTGATGTAAATTGAGTTGTATTGATTGGGTGTCGTCCCGTTGGCCTAATTTGTTGTGTTTCTATTGTATTTGATCAGATTCTATACGTGCGGAGCTTGATTCTCGTGGCAAGGGCATTGCGGAGTAGTCGTCGCGCCGTATTGAGGTGAGTAATAGATGTGGGTGATGACCAGCGGGTTCGAAACCCCGGTATACCACTTTGTAACGTTGTATAGCGGCGAGACACGTACTCTCATGTGAGTGCGGGGTCGATTGTGATTGGGGACTATGGCTTAGTCCGGACTTGTTGGCACTGTGTTATGACATTGGCTAATCTTGAGCCGTTGAACCTCCTTCTCGGATGGTTGCATACTATATATTGTGATATTGGCCACTCTTGAGCCGAGGAACCCCCTTCTTGGGTGGTTGAGTATACTTGTGGGCCGTGAGCCAGTTGTTGGATCCCGTGAGGATCGTTATCATTGTCTTATCATATTGACATGCTAGTTTACTACTAGTCCGCAACTACTTTTGTTATCATGTTATTTCCAATCTCTGGAACTTGATATTTCTGTTTTCAACTGAAAAATGATCAAAGATGTTTTCAAAACTACTTTTGAGCACGCGAGGCTGTATTTGCATATTAGCTGACTGGTAGTGGATCGGGCTGCGCGCCGTAGCGGTATATATGTTGGATCGGACTGCACGCCGCAGTGATATTGTGCTTGGGCTGTAGGAGCCCCTCCGGAGTCTGAACCCCCACGGTGAGCACGGGTACCCAAATTGGATCGGGCTACGCGCCGTAGCGGTCATATCATGCATTGCATTGCATTTAGCTACATCTGCTAGCTGTTATACTGTATTTATTGGTATTTGTTGGTACAGGTACAGTGAATATTGATTCTATGACAGGGTAGCTGATTATAGTTTTACATAGTGCTTTATTGCGGATTTCTTATATGCACTGTCTTACCCTTGTTTATTACCACTGAGTCTGGCAGTACTCATTTTACTCCCTGCACCTTGTGTGCAGATCCAGGTACCTCTCAGCAGTGATCCAGTAGCTGTGCGAGGCGACATTTGTGGGATATACGAGGTAGCTGCAGAGTCCGCAGGACCCGATATTCCTTCCTATTGTCTTTTGATTTTGTATTGACATTTCTTTCCGCACTTGGTATCTTGTAAACCTTTATACACTCATGTTCAGTAGAGGCTCATGACTCTTGACCCTTCGGTCTATGGGAGTTGATGTATTATGGGACTTGGTTTCCCCGTTTTCGTTATATGTATCGCTATTGCTTCGTGATTTGATATGCTTAAATGGGATAAAGAGAGCTTCTAGCTCCGTTATTGTTATCGATTGGTCAGGCTGGCTTAGCAATGTGCTGGGCGCCATCACGACCGGATTTGGGGTCGTGACAAGTTGGTATCGGAGCCTAGGTTTACTAGGCCTCATGAGTCTTGAGCCGGTTAGTAGAGGCTTGTGGATCGGTACGGGGACGCCTGTACTTATCCTCGGGAGGCTGCGAACCTTTAGGAAACACTTCACTTTTCTTGAACTCTGTCGTGCGATCTCGTTGTCCTGAGAACTGAACTTCCATATTCTATTCTCTCGCAGATGGCGAGAACGCGAGCATCGGGACGAGGTGGACGACCTCCATTGCCACCTGTTAGAGGCCGTGGGCGCGGTCGTGCTAGAGGTAGAGGTAGGGCGGTTGAGGCAGTGCCAGCTGACCCGCCGTTGTACGGTTCGGGAGCGGCCCCCGGTGGTTGATGCTCCGGCAGCCCCAGTTCGAGGGCCGGACCTGTATCTGTTGCTATTCCTGGTCGTCGGGAGACTCTGCTGAGATATTATCGGTGTGTTCCGGTTTGGCTCGGGTAGTCTCAGCTACTGCTGCTGCGGCGACATCTCGGACGGGGGTGGTCGGCGGACCCCTGCAAGCTCGCACACCTGACCGGTTGTTCGGGGACTTCGGACGCCGAGGCGGTCCCCGCTCGGGTGGTTGCACCGGTTATTCCTCCGGCTGCACCGGCTCCAGCTCCAGAGCATATGGTTCAGGTTATGCCCGATGACGAGCAGCGTCGTCTTGAGAGATTTGGTAGACTTCGGCCACCCCATTTCAGTGGCGTTGAGGGCGAGGATGCCCGGGGTTTCTTGGATAAGTGTCAGAAGATGCTGCGTACGGCTGGTATTCTTGAGTCCAGCGGAGTTTCATTTACTACCTTTCGGTTCACTGGTCCCGCATTTGATTGGTGGGAAGAGTTTGAGAGGCGTAGGCTTGCAGGAGCAGGCACCTCTCACATGGCGGCGGTTCTCTACTCTCTTTCTAGAGAAATATGTACCTCGAGTCTCGTCGCGAGGAGCTACGTCGCCGGTTCGAGTGGTTGGTTCGGGGCGACATGTCACTGTGACTCGGTATGAGCTTAGATTCACACGAGTTGGCTAGGCATGCCACATGGATGATCCCTGCGATAGGGAGAGGATCGGGAGGTTCATTGATGGCCTCGACTACTCTATCCGCATTCTTATGACCGGAGAGAGAGTTTTGTCATCATCATTTGAGCAGGTTGTTGATATGGCACGCTCCGTTGAGGCGGATCGTCGCTAGAGAGAGAGAGGAGCGGGAGGCCAAGAGGCCTCGTGGTTCCGGCGGTTTCGGTGGTGCTCCGTCTAGAGGGCATTCCCGGCGGAGCAGAGGTCGCTCATCTAGACCTTCTCGTTCGGGCCGCCCGAGAGCGGAGCGGAGGTTCGTATGGTCGTGGTCGACGGGGGTTTCGGTAGGGTCGGTCATCACCTAGTGCCTGCCCGGCCCGAGTGCGGCACCTACTTCTTCGGCCCGGGGTTCTTCATGCGGCGAGGGGTTCCCTTCGGTCCCCTTCTCCGGCACCGGGTGCATGTTATGAGTGTGGTGAGTTTGGCCACGTGAGGAGACAGTGCCCTCGACTCCGTAGGGACAGGACTCAGCGGAGGGACCAGCCCTCATCTTCAGCACCATCTCGGTCTAGTAGAGGTGGAGGTCGGTCTTCTCGTGGTCGCCCCAGGGGCGAGGAGAGATCTGGTGGAGGCCAGGCGCGATTCTATGCACTTCATGACAGGCGTGATGCAGTTGCCTCCGATGCAGTGATTACAGGTATCATTTCTGTCTGTCACAGAGATGCCTCTGTTCTATTTGACCCGGGGTCCACATATTCTTACGTATCCTCTTATTTTGCACATCATTTGGGTGCGACTCGTGGTAGTCTTGATTTACCTATTCATGTATCCACCCCTGTGGGTGATACGATTGTTGTGGATCATGTCTATAGATCCTGTGTTATATCTATTGGGGGTGTGGAGACCCAGGCAGATTTGTTATTGTTGGGGATGGTGGACTTTGATGTTATATTGGGTATGGACTGGTTGTCTCCGTACCATTCTATATTGGACTGTCATGCTAAGACAGTTACGTTGGCCATTCCTGGTATTTCTCAGATTGAGTGGCGGGGTTCGACTGATTTCGTCCCTAGCCGTGTCATTTCGTTCTTAAAAGCTCAGAAGATGGTTGAAAAAGGGTGTTTATCATACTTGGCTTTTGTGAGAGATGTGGGAGCTGAGTCTCCTAGCATTGATTATGTACCTGTTGTGAGGGACTTTCCAGATGTATTCCACTTAGACCTGCCGGGCATGCGGCCAGACAAGGATATTGATTTTGGCATTGACTTGGTGCCGGGCACTCAGCCCATATCCATTCCTCCTTATCGAATGGCACCAGTCGAGTTGAAAGAACTAAAAGAGCAGCTTCAAGAACTTCTGGATAAGGGTTTCATCCGTCCTAGTGTGTCCCCGTGGGGTGCGCCGGTATTATTTGTTAAAAAGAAAGATGGTTCCATGCGAATGTGTATTGATTATAGGCAATTGAACAAAGTAACGGTGAAGAACAAGTACCCTCTACCGCGCGTAGATGATTTGTTTGATCAGTTACAGGGTGCGAGGGTGTTTTCTAAGATTGATCTTCGTTCAGGCTATCATCAGCTGAAGATCAGGGACTCGGATATTATGAAGACTGCATTCAGGACCCGATATGGTCATTATGAGTTTCTTGTGATGTAGTTTGGGCTGACCAACGCCCCAGCAACATTTATGCATCTGATGAACAGTGTGTTCGAGCCCTATTTGGATTCATTTGTGATTGTGTTCATTGATGACATTCTAGTCTACTCCAGTAGTCGGGAGGAGCATGCTCAGCATTTGAGTATTGTGTTGCAGAGATTGAGAGAGGAGAAGCTATATGCTAAATTCTCCAAGTGCGAGTTTTGGCTCGAGTCCGTAGCATTTCTGGGACATGTGGTGTCTCGTGATGGTATTCGGGTTGATCAGAAAAAGATAGAGGCGGTGCAGAGTTGGCCTAGACCGTCCTCAGCTACAGAGATCAGGAGTTTTCTTGGTTTGGCGGGATATTATCGCCGGTTTGTTCGGGGATTTTCATCCATTGCTTCTTCGTTGACTAAATTGACCCAGAAGGGTGCACCATTCGTGTGGTCGGATAAGTGCGAGGAGAGCTTTCAGAAGCTCAAGACAGCTTTGACCACAGCTCCAGTGTTAGTATTGCCATCAGCTTCAGGTTCATATACTGTTTATTGTGATGCCTCGAGAGTGGGGGATAGGTTGTGTGTTGATGCAGGAAGGTAAGGTGATTGCTTATGCTTCTCGGCAGTTGAAGCCACATGAGAAGAACTATCTTGTTCATGATTTGGAGCTAGCCGCCATTGTTCATGCCTTGAAAATTTGGAGGCACTATTTGTACGGCGTGTCTTGTGAGGTGTATACCGACCATCGTAGTCTCCAGCACTTGTTCAAACAGAAAGACCTTAATTTGAGACAGCGGAGATGGCTTGAGTTGCTTAAGGATTATGACATTACTATTTTATATCATCCGGGAAAGGCCAATGTGGTGGCCGATGCTTTGAGCCGGAAGGCGGTCGGTATGGGGAGCTTGGCATATATTCCAGCTGAGGAGAGACCATTTGCTTATGATGTTCAGGTGCTAGCCAATCGGCTAGTGAGGTTAGATATTTCGGAGCCCGGTCGGGTATTGGCTTGTGTTGTATCTCGGTCATCTCTATATGATCGTATTCGTGAGCGCCAGTATGATGATCCACATTTGGTTGTCTTGAGGGACAGAGTTCAGCATGATGATGATAGAGATGTCACAATTGATAGTGATGGCGTATTGAGGATGCAGGGCCGGATATGTGTGCCCAATGTTGATGGCCCTCGTGAGTTGATTCTGGAGGAGGCCCATAGCTCGCGATATTCTATCCATCCAGGAGCCGCGAAGATGTATCAAGATTTGAAACAACACTATTGGTGGAGAAAGATGAAAATGGACATTGTCGGACATGTATCACGGTGCCTCAACTGTCAGCAGGTTAAGTACGAGCATCAGAGGCCCGGTGGTGTATTTCAGCGCATTGTTATTCCTGAGTGGAAATGGGAGAGAGTCACTATGGACTTTGTTACTGGACTCCCTCGGACGGCGAGGAAGTTTGATTCTGTATGGGTGATTGTGGATAGACTGACCAAGTCAGCTCACTTCATTCCAGTTAGTACTACCTACTCATCGGAGCGGTTGGCGGCGATCTTTATTCGAGAGATTGTCCGGTTGCATGGAGTCCCAGTGTCTATCATATCCGACAGGGGTACTCAGTTCACTTCTCAGTTTTGGAGAGCATTTCAGCGAGAGATGGGTACGCGGGTTGAGTTGAGTACGGCATTTCACCCCCAGACAGATGGGCAGTCTGAGCGTACTATTCAGATTCTGGAGGATATGTTGCGAGCATGTGTGATTGACTTTGGTGGTTCGTGGAATGAGTTCCTACCACTTGCTGAGTTTGCCTACAACAACAGTTATCAGTCGAGTATTCAGATGGCCCCGTATGAGGCATTGTATGGCAGACGGTGTAGATCTCCCGTAGGATGGTTTGAGCCTGGTGAGGTTAGATTGATAGGGACTGAGTTAGTCCAGGATGCTCTGGATAGAGCAAAGTTGATCCAGGAGAGGCTTCGTACAGCACAGTCTCGTCAGAAGAGTTATGCGGACCGTAGAGTTCGAGAGTTGTCTTTCATGATTGGTGACAGAGTATTGTTGAAGGTTTCACCTATGAAGGGTGTCATGAGGTTTGGGAAGAAAGGGAAGTTGAGTCCCAGGTACATTGGTCCTTTTGAGATACTTAGGAGAGTTGGAGAGGTGGCATATGAGTTGGCCTTGCCGCCCAGCTTATCCAGCGTTCATCCAGTATTCCATGTGTCTATGCTCGGAAGTACATTGGAGATCCGTCTCATGTATTAGATTTCAGCACCATTCAGCTTGATGGTGATCTATCCTATGATGTGGAGCCTATTGCTATTTTGGGTCGTCGGGTGAGAAAATTGAGGTCCAAGGAGATTGCATCGGTTAAGGTTCAGTGGAGAGGTCGACCCGTGGAGGAGGCCACTTGGGAGATCGAGCGGGAGATGCGGAGCAGATATCCTCACTTGTTTGAGACTTCGGGTATGTTTCTTGACCCGCTCGAGGACGAGCGTTTGCTTAAGAGGGGGAGAATGTGACGACCCGGCCCGTCGTCACGGGAATTACCACCCCGTTATGTTGAAATTGCATGTTTTATGATTTTATATCGGTGTTAGAGTCTATCGGGTGAGTTAGGAGTGAATTGGATTGAAAATGAGGCATATAGCCTTTTTGAAGGAAACTTGAATAAGGAAAGTCAACCTGGAGTTGACTATTTGGTTAGAGGGCTCGGAATCGGATTCTGATGATTCAGTTAGTTCCGGGAAGGAGATTTGTGACTTAGGGGAGCGATCGGAATTGAATTTGGAGGCCCGGTGTAGAAATAGGCTTGAATTGGCTAAGGTTGAATTTTGGCGAAATCCGAACGGTAGGTGAGATTTTGATCAGGGGGTCGGAATGGAATTCCGACAGTTGCAGTAGCTCCGTTAGGTGATTTTGGATGTGCCTGCAAAATTTCAGGTCATTCGGACGTCGTTTGGTCGGGTTTTTGATGGAATGTGTAATTCGAAAGTTTTGAAGAAACTTAGGCTTGAATCCGTGTGTAATTGGTGATTTTGATGTTTAGGATGGTGTTTTTATGATTGGAACAAGTTCGTATCTTGTTTTGGGGTATGTTGGTTGTTTTCGTTGGGGTCCCGGGGGCCTCGGGGTGTTTTTGGGTGGCTAAACGGGAGAAAATGTGGAAAATTGCAGGGAAGTGTTCTGGTTCTGTTGTTTTCGCTCCTGCGGAAATGGGGGCGCAGGAGCGAGTCCGCAGAAGCGGACAAGGAGGCGCAGGAGCGCTTGTCTTCGCAGAAGCGGAAAAATGACCGCTGAGGCGGCATCGCAGGAGCGAAGGGTAGACCGCAGAAGCGGTCAGGAGGCGAAATGGAGAAGTCCGCAGAAGCGGGCGATTGATCGCATAGGCGAGTCCGCAAGAGCGGACTCTTGGTCGCAAAGGCGGAACATTCCGCAGGAGCGGAATTTTATCCGCAGAAGCGGACCCGCAGGAGCGGTCCGTGTATCGCAGGAGCGGAAATGGCCAAATAGGCCTGGGTGCGCAGAAGCGACCAGTTGGTCGCAGAAGCGGTTCCGCAGGGGCGGAAAATGGTCCGCAGAAGCGAAAATCGCAGTAAGTTAAGTGTATCAGAAGTTAGAAAAATTTCAGAACATTTCACACATTTGGGTCTCGGCTTTAGAGGCGATTTGGGCGATTTTGAAGAGAAATTCAAGGGAAATCATCGGGTAATCAACTATGGACTTAAACTATGATTAGTATTGATAATATTATGCAATTATATCATGAAAATGGAGGAATTTGGGGTAATTTATGGAGGATTTAGCCCTAGGCTTGAACTTTAGAAAATCAAGGTTTTGAATGGGCAAATGGAGTCCGAATTTGGTAAAATTGATATGCCTAGACTCGTATTGAGATGAGGATTCCGAATATGTGACTTTCTTGATTTTTCGAGAAGTGTACCGAAAGTCGGGTTTTGACAACTTTGGGAATTTTGATGTAAATTGAGTTGTATTGATTGGGTGTCGTCCCATTGGCCTAATTTGTTGTGTTTCTACTATGTTTGATCAGATTCTACGCGTGCGGAGCTTGATTCTCGTGGCAAGGGCATTGCGGAGTAGTCGTCGCGCGGTATTGAGGTGAGTAATAGATGTGGGTGATGACCAGCGGGTTTGAAACCTCGGTATACCACTTTGTGACGTTGTATAGCGGCGAGACACGTACTCTCATGTGAGTGCGGGGTCGATTGTGATTGGGGACTATGGCTTAGTCCGACTTGTTGGCACTTTGTTATGATATTGGCTATTCTTGAGCCGTCGAACCTCCTTCTCGGATGGTTGCATATTATATATTGTGATAATGGCCACTCATGAGCCGAGGAACCCCCTTTCTTGGGCGGTTGAGTATACTTGTGGGCCGTGAGCCGGTTATTGGATCCCGCGAGGATCGTTATCATTGTCTTATCATATTGACATGCTAGTTTACTACTAGTCCGTAGCTATTTCTGTTATCATGTTATTTCCAAATCTCTGGAACCTCCATTTTTGAGTTCCAAGAGAAGAAATTGACGGGAAATCTACTTTTGAGCCTGCGAGGCTGTATTTGCATATTAGCTGACTGGCAGTGGATCGAGCTGCGCGCCGCAGCGGTACATATGTTGGATCGGACTGCACGCCGCAGTGATATTGTGCTTGGGCTGTAGGAGCCCCTCCGGAGTCTGAACCCCCACAGTGAGCACGGGTACCCAAATTGGATCGGGCTACGCGTCGTAGCGGTCATATCATGCATTGCATTGAATTTAGCTACATCTGCTAGTTGTTATACTGTTTTACTGGTATTGGTTGGTACATGTACAGCTGATATTGATTATGTGACAGGGTATTTGATTACGGCTTTACATAGTGCTTTATTGCGGATTTCTTATCTACGCTGTCTTACCCCTGTTTATTACCACTGAGTTTGGCAGTACTCATTTTACTCCCTGCACCTTGTGTGCAGATCCAGGTACCTCTCAGCAGTGATCCGGTAGCTGTGCGAGGCGACTTTCGTAGGATATTCGAGGTAGCTGCAGAGTCCGCAGGACCCGATATTCCTTCCTACTGTCTTCTGATTTTGTATTGACATTTCTTTCCGCACTTGGTATCTTGTAAACCTTTATACACTCATGTTCAGTAGAGGCTCATGACTCTTGACCCTTGGTCTATGGGAGTTGATGTATTATGGGACTTGTTTTCCCCATTTTCATTATATGTATCGTTGTGGCTTCGTGATTTGATATGCTTAAATGGGCTAAAGAGAGCTTCTAGCTCCGTTATTGTTATTGATTGGTCGGGCTGGCTTAGCAATGTGCTGGGCGCCATCACGACCGGATTTGGGGCGTGACAAGTTGGTATCAGAATATACACCAGTGCTCACTGAGAATGTGTGCAGACTCAGACTCCGAAGGGGCTCCTACGGCCCAAGCGCAATAATACTGCGGCGTGCAGTCCGTCCCACATGTATATTACATGTATATTACTACGGCGTGTAGTCCGATCCAATATATATACTGCTGCGGCGTGCAGCCCGATCCGATATAGGTATATATATATAATACCTCATAATGGGTCCTCGGCCCTATCCCAGCCGGTATATACTTGGCCTCTCGAGGGCCAATATAATATATCACGGTGGGTCCTTGATAAGTCTCGGTCGGTATAGACTTGCCCTTTCAGGGCCCGATATAACATCTCATAGTGGGTCCTCCACCCTGTCTCATCTCGATCGGTATAGACTTGGCACTTCAGGCCCCACTCAGCTAGAACGGGAATTCCACCCTAGATAATCTCTCTCGATGTACACATCTAGTACGAGCTCATATTATGCTATACGGCTAGAGCTACGGTTGAGTGTATGTTTCTGACACGATATAAGGGTCACCTAGCTCTATAGGTTCCCTAATGCTCTACGGATCGGCACGAGGCCCCAAACATGGCTATTAGCCCAATTGCACAGTTATAAACTTATTATCAGTCATAACACACGGTATACTATTAGTCGGGAAGGACTAAGTCCGAACCCCCTATCACAATGTCACCACGCCCGTCATAGAACGCGTGTCTCGTCTCAATATAGCACTGTAAAGTGCTAGTACGGGGTTTCAAACCCTCAGTGCATTGTTTACTACTACCACTCACCTCGAACCGGTAGAAGCTTCATGCCCGCGACGCCTTAGCTCCTCGAACCAGCATCCACGCACGTCAAAACTAGCCAAAATCAGTACAAATATATCAAAATAGGCTAATGGAACATAACCCAATCGAAAGAACTCGAAAAATATCAAAAATCACGAAATTGGCAAAACCCGAGCCCCGGGCCCACATCTCGAAAAATTTCGAAATTTATATTTCCGGAATCCTCGTCTCGCCATGAGTCCGTACATACCAAATTCACAAAAATTGGAGTTCATTTGTCCCCTTAAATCACTATTTCTATCCAAGAGGGTTTTCTACCCTTTTCAACAAAAATTCTCAAATTAAACACTACAACTTGCAATAGATTCGAGTTATACCACCAAAATTGAGTTAAGAACACTTACCCCGTTGTTCTCTCCAAAAATCCCACGAAAAATCGCCCTATCCGAGCTCCAAATCGTCAAAAATGGCAATATATTTTCGGACCTCAAATATATTATGTCCGGCACTATTCACTAAAACATGCAATAGATTCTCAAATTAAACACTAAAACTTGCAATAGATTCTGCATTTTCTGGACATTTTCTAAGTCCGGAATTATTCCGAGACACCTCCGAAAAGAAAACAGTAGGCTGATAAATTACAATAGCCGATTGACTCCAGCGAGTCACCGTACGTAGCCCTCTCACTCGATTCCGAGTTGTCCGCTTCGGCACTACGGTCTAGCAATCCATGAAACCGTAAGATTTTGAACATAGAGTCTAGGACGATTATTTGCATCATATTTGACTTGGGGACTCAACACAGGGAGTTGGGTCCGTCTAGGACGAGTGACCCGTATTGAAAAAGACCGAGAGCATGTTATGTGTTGCATTGTCCTTGATCGTTATGCGGATCGGCGGAAATCCCGAGAAGAGAAAAATTGTTGAAAAAGAAAAAGAGAGAGAGGAAAATAATGATTTATAGAAAATAGGTACATGGAAAATTTGAAAATTTGAAAAAATAGGTGGAACATTTTTGAAATAATTGGTCAAATAATCTGACCGAACTACGCAGGTTTGATTCTCGCCATTAGGTGGGATACGTAGGCAACCCTTAAATGGGTCCAACCACCCCTTTTAAAAAAAAAATCAAAAAAAAAATGTGTGTATTTTTGTCAATAAAATCAAAGTGATGCCGTTTTTGTAAATAGCCGAATGTTCCGAAAGGACGCCGGAATGCTGTTTTTGCAAAAATAGTCACTTTGAGTCATTTTAAATAATTTGCGGGCACAGCCTTGAAATATTCCTTGTGGAAATGTTGCAAGGCCAAAGCCTCGAAATCAAGTCCGGGTTCACACCCGTTTTGCAAAAATAACCAAAAAATGTCAAACTTTTGATTTTGTTATAAATAAATCGGGTGATGCTATTCTTGCTTAAAATAAGCCGAATGTCCCTCAAAAGGACGCCGGAAGGCCGTTTTTGCAAGAATAGCCACTTTGAGTCATTTTAAATAATTTGCGGGCATAGCCTTGAATATTCCCTCGCGGAAACGTTGAAAGGCCGTATCCGCAAAATCAAGTTTGAGTCATCGCTCAACTTCTCAAAAATAACCATTTTATCAAATAAGCCATTACATGGCCGAAATTTTGCTGAAATAGCCACATTTTTGCATTTCAACTTCCTCAGTCTTGTGTTGGCCTGTGTCGGTGCTGAACGATGCCCCATAGGCCCCGGGATAAAAATTTTGAATTTGCATCTTCTCAAATAAAATATTGCAAAAAGAGCCACTTTGCCTGAATAAGCCATTACATGGCCAGTTTATGAAAAATAGTCTTGTGTTGGTTTATGGTGATGCCGAACGATGCCCCATGAGCCACACGAAAAAAAAAATTTCAAGTTTATCTTTCTTAAATAAATTTTGCAAAAAATAGTCATTTTGTCAAATAAGCCATTATGTGGCCAATTTTGTAGAAATAGTCATAATTGACACCAAAAATATTCTCATTCTTGTAGAAATCTCCTACACAAATTTGTAGTTGGAATCGGTTTCTATAATTTTCCTTCAGAGAAAAAGAAAAAAAAATCAAAAAAATCAAATAAACATCTCTTTATTTCTTGCATTAATTTGCAAGAACTACGCTCAGTCTGATTCATGCGGGGTCATGATACGTAGGCAATCCACATAGGATTCGACCATTTCTATAATCAAAAGAAAAAAAAATGGAAAACTAAAAAAAAAAAGGAAAAATGAAAAAAAAACCACAAAAAGGAAAAAAAGAGAAAAGAAAATAATAGAAAAAAAAGAAGGTGATCAATAAGCGGGATACCTTAATGCTGACATGGTGGCTTTATTTTGTTGTGTCCGTTTCCAGGAAGGTGGTTGGTTGTGGTTCTAAGATAACTCTTCCCTATAACACAAAGTTAGAGGACAATGGCAGAGAATCTCAAGGCTGAGTGGGTTGGTACCGGCACCCGACAACAGCTGGTTGAACGGAACCACGTGTTAGTTGAAGAAGTCAAAATGTTGAGACAACACGTGGATGAAATGTATCGGGCGTGGATGGATGGAAAATCACTACCTCCGCCACCACCTAGTTTCATGGACCCTGTCCTTACACCGAACCCGATGCCAAATACACCTGCCTATCGCAGCCTTTCCAGCCACCCCATCACTCGGTATCCATCTATTTTACCCCAGGAATGCGCTCCAATCACATCCATTGTTCCCGACGATAAACACCCACCCGAAGCTCATGTTGCCCAACATTACCCCTCCGAGGTTGTTCATCAGGACCCCAAACAGAGCCCGCAAGTTGAACCTCCCCAACGACAAGGTCCAGTGGTCGTCTTTGCTAAAGGCCCTCTATATCGAACCCATGGATGTCCCTGTAATTCTCCTGGCCCTTACTTCTCCCCACGAGCATACCAGAAACCCCACGGGTCAGGTTTTAGGCCAAATGAGGCCTTTAGAAATGAGAGGCTACTAAAACGAGAAAAGTCTCTTACCCCTTTGGGAGAATCGTATGCCAGTTTGTTCCACAAGTTGAAGCAACTGGGCATGTTGAAACCAATTCAGATAAAAATGCCAAATCATCGGTCAAAGAGGTGTGATTTTTCTCAAATGTGCGCATATTGCTCAGGCGCCTCGGGGCATGACACAGAAAAATGTTGGAAGCTAAAAAAGGCAATTCAGGAGCTTATCAATGCAGGCTACATTGCCGTACAAAATCCGGATATAGTCGACACCCGTATGGTTGATGCAGAATTCAGTGGCTAGGATGCCATGCTTGTCAATTTGGAAGGCGCTCCGTCTCTTGGAGTTTTGGTGGTATATTTTGGTGTCATCTCTTTTGCCCGGGTTATTTCAGGGTTGTAATCCGGACGTTGTCTTGAGAGTCAAAACCCTTCTATCTTTCCACTTTGCTTTGTTTAGTAATAAATTTGTTTAGTGCTGTCTAGGTTTGTAATTCTAGTCTAGTCTGTTAGTTTTGTTGTTCGTTTTGTTGTTTCGATCCATCAGTTTAATACAACTCTCCGTTTCCCGTCACTTCTAGTCATTCCATTTCTAATCACTTTACAGTTCTTGTCATACTGATTTTTAGTGACATGACATGCACATAATTCTCGGCTTGATTTTAAAAGTCAATTTAACAATGAAGCAATGTTGAAGATGTAATGATACTCGCAAGAAATGAAACATATTGGAATACTGTGAAGCCGGAATCAAGTGAACATTAGGGAAAGCGTAACATAAAGAAATGCCGTGGAAATGCATCATCGGTTTAAAGCCAAAGGCAAGAGTACCCCAAGGTTAAAGGAACCGTTCGTGGTATCGGGATTGTTGCCCAATGGCACTGAGAGTCGTTAAGGCAAATATGTGAATCAGTCAAAGGTGTTTAGCTGTGTAGTTTGTACTTGGTAGGTTTTGAAGATTGGAATGACGAAGGCATTTTATTCGGCTATCCAAACACTTCGTCCATTGCTACCCCTTTGAGCCATATTATATTTTCTTTCATATCCCTCTTCCGGAATCAGCAATAAAAAATTGAGGATTGAGCGGAGAAATCCAAATGGAGAAACAAAAAGAAAGAAGAAAAGAAAAAAAAAAGAGAAAAGAAAAAAAAAGAAGAGAAAAAGAAAAGAAAAATAAGAAAGAAAAGAAAAGAAAAGAAAAATCGGGAGAAATCAAGATGCAACAATGAATACGGACGTTGTCTGAACTACGTCTGACTTGATCCCGAAAGGGTACGTAGGCAGCCTCTCTGAGGTTCAGTCACAATAAATGAAAAATCTGAAAATCTAAAAAAAAAAAAAAAAAATCCCCCGAGAAGAAAACTGGGGCAGAAGTTATGTTTGTTGAAGGAATAAGATTCCGAAAGTTGTAATCATTAACCCACGTTGAAATAATTTTGAGCCTTTATATCCTTTTTTCTAAACCCCATCCAAAAGCCTGCATTACGGCCCGAAGGAAGACCTTCCGATCAATCTTCAAGAAATGCCGAGTCAAGCGAACAAAGGTCAATCACATCAGGGGCAACACTCCAGTCCGAACAAAGGAGAATGAAGAACTCAAACCACCACGAGACTCCAAGATGAGGGAAGTCAAAATGAGAGAGTCTTATCGGTGAAAACCCGCACGGGCACCGTAAGGCGACGGTAAGTTGAGAGAAAGAAAGATCAAATGAGAGAGGCTTGTTAGCGAAAACCTTACGGGCGCTGCAAGTCGAATAAGGATCAGATCAAAGAAATGAAGTATTGAAGACTGGCTTCACAGCAGAACTTTGCAACAAGAGTTGAACATCAACTTTGCTATACGGAGAAGGCCAAAAGTGCATGTCAAGGTCGCTAGAGTCGGTATTCAAAATCCGTTAGGTCATTTGTCTGTAGGTTTCTTGTTAGGAATTGTATTTCCCTTTCTCTTTATTCTTCACACCTTGTTTTACCCTCCTTCTTATTGAGTCAGTCAGGTCATAACAAGTATAGAAATGATTTCAAAATTTGCCACCAAGCTTTCCAATTGCACAAGATGGGATTTAGCCAACACGACGATTGTCGCGGGTCAGGGAATGACAAGGCCAGTGATTTAAGCCCACAAGAGCAACATGTGCAATAAGGATCATGCAAGACACAAGGGTCGGCAAAGTGCCAACTCAGGGAAAATATAACAAATGGAAGTACGGGGTTCGAACAGAGAGGGGGTATATCTTCTAAGAGTCAGTCAAGAAACACCCAAGGTTGTCAAGTGGAGTCATCAAAGGAATCGAGATCGAAGTTTGTGGGATCCGTCAAGAAAGGAACAATATACATACCTAAAGAGAGGTGGATTTTGAACAAAGAAGAAGTAAAAATGGATAGTCGGTGAACAGGGAAGGCACTCGAGTGGAAAGCAGTCGCCATCAAAGTTCAAGGCCACAACCAACCACCGCATTTAAACTAACATATTTTTCTTTGCTTTGAAACAGGGGCATAAATGTTATTGGTCCGATAGAGCCAACAACTTCCAATAGGCATAGGCTCATTTTGGTTGCGATGCGTATCTTACCGTATTGGGCCGAGGCAAAGGGCAAATTTGCGCCAAATTGGCAAGGACCATTTGTGGTATCGCGGGTGTTGTCCAATGGGGCATTATATTTAACAGATGTTGAAGGAAAGTGCGTAGGAGACTGCTATCAATTCAGATGCAGTCAAAAGATACTATGTATGATTCCTTTCAATTATGTGTTTTGTATTTTGTTGTGATTTTGGAATTGAAATGACGAAGGCGTTTTATTCTCTATCCAAACACTTTATCCATTGATAACCCCTTTGAGCCTAAATGAATAAATTCTTTCGTACCCCTCTCTCGGAATCGCTGTAGTGCAATAAGATCGAAATTGCCAGAAATGAAAAATGAAATGATGAAAAATGAAAAAAAAAATGAAAAAATGAAAATAAAAAAAAAATGATAAAATGAAAAAAAAGAGAAAAAGACAAAAATCGGGAAAAAGTCAAAAGAAATCCATCTAACTTATAAAGTTGGATGAACTACGTCTGACTTGATCCCGAAAGGGTACGTAGGCAGCCTCTCTGAGGTTCAGTCACAATAAAGAAAAAAATCCAAAAATTCCCCACATATTGAAACTGGGGCAGAAGTTATGTTTAATAATTTCGAGAGTTGTAAATATTTTTAACCCTCGTTGAAATTTTGAGCCTTTATATCTTTCTTTCTTAACCCGTCCAAAAGCCACGTTACGGTCCAAAGAAAGACCTTCTGATCAATTTTGAAATGATAACAAATACAACGAAGGGGGAGCGAAGCATCGGATAATCCCCGTGGTACAGAAAACAAAATACAAAAAGGAAAAATGAAAAAAAAATAAAAAAAATAAGAGAGTCTCATCAGTGAAAACCTTAATCGGCATTGTGAGATGATTGTGAGGTTGAGAGAATAAATGAGAGAGTTCTATTGGTGAAAACCTTTCGAGGCACCTTAGGGCGATCGTGAGGACTATCAGAAAAGAGAAAAAGCAACGAAAAAGAGTATCGGTTTGGGTCAAAGGCAATTCAGAGTCGGAATAATGATTGGAACGAACTGGGTCAGAGTTTAAATACATGGCATGGTCAGCGGAATCAGCCAGCAAATACCCAGATAAGTTCTGTCATCTCTCCAAAATACCCTCACCTTTCTTTCATTTTTTCTGCATTTCATTGTTTACCCTTTTGAGAGCTAACTACCAGCTCCTGATAACGGAAGTTGAAATAACACTAGGATCAGAAAGGATAGAAGATTGGAGAAAGGAATAAAGAAGCTTGGCAAACATGGCCAAAGAAAAAGAAAACAAAACAAAAACGGAGAAATGAGAAAAATACAAAAAGAGTCGGCAAGGGACAAGAAGTCGATAGCCATGCAACATGAGAAAGCAAAAACAAAGGAAGCAATAAGAAGTGGGGACGGCAGATGCCAGTTGCCAGCAGTTTATATCTAATAAATTTTGTTTCATGCAGGAACAAATGGTCACTAATCACTTTAAAGTGAATGTGACCAATGTGGAAAGTTTAAAATACCAAAAAGAGAAAGTCTGCCGAATAAGTGGAGAAATTCACAGGCAAGAGATAAGTTGGTAAAAAGAAAATACCAAAAAGAGGAAGGTAACATCTTTTAAAATCCACTCCCCAGTCCTCAGGCTGAGGGGATACTGTTTTGCATCTGCATTTGCACGTTTAATTTCTGTTAGGTGCCCACCTTCTAATACGGGAATATTTTTCTGCATTCGCATTGCACGTTTAATTTCTGTTAGGTGCCCACCTTATAATACGGGAATATTTTTCTGCATTCGCATTGCACGTTTAATTTACGTTAGGTGCCCACCTTCAAATACGGGAATACTTTTCTGCATTCGCATTGCACGTTTAAATTCGTTAGGTGCCCACCTTCTAATACGGGAATATTTTTCATTCGCATTGCACGTTTAAATTCGTTAGGTGCCCACCTTCTAATACGGGAATATTTTACTGCATCGCATTGCACGTTTAAATTCCGTTAGGCGCCCACCTTCAAATACGGGAATATTTTACTGCATCGCATTGCACGTTTAATTTACGTTAGGCGCCCACCTTCAAATACGGGAATACTTTTCCGCAATCGCATTGCACGTTTAAATTCCGTTAGGTGCCCACCTTCTAATACGGGAATATTTTTCCGCATCGCATTGCACGTTTAAATTCTGTTAGGTGCCCACCTTCAATACGGGAATATTTTCTGCATTTCGCATTGCACGTTAAATTCTGTTAGGCGCCCACCTTCAAATACGGGAATATTTTCTGCATCGCATTGCACGTTTAATTTCTGTTAGGCGCCCACCTTCAAATACGGGAATGTTTTCTGCATCGCATTGCACGTTTAATTTCTGTTAGGCGCCCACCTTCTAATACGGGAATATTTTCTGCATCGCATTGCACGTTTAAATTCGTTTAGGCGCCCACCTTCTAATACGGGAATATTTTCTGCATCGCATTGCACGTTTAAATTCTGTTAGACGCCCACCTTCAAATACGGGAATATTTTCTGCATCGCATTGCACGTTTAAATTCTGTTAGGCGCCCACCTTCAAATACGGGAATATTTTCTGCATCGCATTGCACGTTTAATTTTTGTTAGGCGCCCACCTTCAAATACGGGAATACTTTTCTGCATTGCATTGCATGTTTAAACTCTGTTAGGCGCCCACCTTCAAATACGGGAATATTTTCGCATTGCACGTTTAAATTCTGTTAGGTGCCCACCTTCTAATACGGGAATATTTTCTGCATTGCATTGCACGTTTAATTTCTGTTAGGCGCCCACCTTCAAATACGGGAATATTTTTTGCACATCATGGTTTATACAGTTAAAAGCCCACACTGGGGCAGAAAAAGAAAAAAAAGAGGTAGTTTGTTGTTTTGTTTTGAGCAGGTTCAGCTCGAGATCAAGAAAAACAAGAAAATCAACAAAAAAGAGAGTCAACAAGAAAAACAAGAAAATCAACAAAAAAGAGAGTCAACAAGAAAAACAAGAAAATCAACAAAAAGAGAGTCAGCATCAAAGAAAATCAACAAAAAAGGAAGATTCTGCATCACCGGAAAGGGAAGAAGAGCAAAAGCTAGATTAAGAACAATTGTAATTGTAGAATTTTTGTTTTTATCCCGGTGTAATAAGGAGTCAGTCAGCAGTAACAGCAATAACAATAGCAACAAAAATGAAATCACAGTTCCCCTAGTAGTTTTAAACTACCAGACCATCTCGAACTACACTTACCCGATTCCTGTTTAGCCCGGGATATGTAGGCAACCTCTGAAGCAGGGTGCGGTCAAAAGGTTTTCAAAAATGCTTTCACGGAATGTGCCAATGTGCAAAAATCTCTCATTACTGCTCACTTGTCTTTGCACTGAAACTCTTCGTGTTCCCGAGCAAAGAGGGGCAGCTGTGAGCACGTGATTTTTGCACCGAGCAAACAATTCCAAAATTAAAATAAATATATTTTTGAGTGCAATTACTTGCTTTGCTTGGAATTAGCTATAATTTTGAGTTTGAATAAGTAGAAATTAGAAGAAAAAAAAAATAGGCTAAGTAATTAATTTGTTAGTTTAGTTAATTAGAAAATTAGCAAAATAGTTTAAATAGGAGAAAATAAAGAAAAAATAGCAGAAAAATTGCAAAAAATACGAGAAAATTAGAGTAAAGAGGAAATTAGGTTTTATAGTTTTTCATAAAAGAAAAAGAAAAAAATTTATAAAAGAAAATACATAAAAATCATTAAAAACCAGAAAATACAAATATATATAAGGTTGGTATAATAAACTTGGGCCAATTGCAATCCAAGTCACTGGCCCAATGATTTGGCCCAAAGAAAATCCGGTCCAGGCCTCTAATGGACTTGATCTCAGCCGTCCGACCTCGTTGATCTAACGGCTGGGATATTTAGTTGAATTTAGGTTTTAATTAATATGAAAGAAGCGATCTGGGCCGTCCGTTTTAGTCGATCTAACGGAAGAGACTCTTGGTCTCATAGACGACGATACGGCGTCGTACAAGTAACGCCCCTCTCAGACCGTTGATCTCCATCAAACGGACGGTTGAGATTACCTTAGACTTATTGCCTATATAATGCTTTGGTCCGAAGCGGCCGTCTCATTTGCCATTTTACATTAACCCTAAAGACGGCCGCCCCTGATTCTCTTCATCTTCACCATCGTCTTCATCCAGCAACCCTAAACGGCCATGGCGGCCACCACCTTCCACGGTGGTCGCCGGTTTCCCTTTACCCCTCTTCTCATCTTCTCCTTCTTCTTCATTTCATAACATACCCAAAACCCAGAAAAAACACCCCGTTCTTCAAAGTCCCGGTCACCGGAATCCTCGCCGGTGACCACTAAAGTATGAACCACCGCATAAAACCAATGCCATTCGAATCGTCTTCACCTGATCTGTCCAACCATACCACTCACTACCTTCAAATATCACTGGAGCTTCTTGAATATCCCAAAAAGGGTCGCCGGAAACCTAACTCCGGCGACTCCGAAACTCGAATCTCCCAAAGACCCAACCTTTACCCTACCCAAACACCCCCACAAACTCAGAAACCCCAAAAGGCTTCGTCTTGAAGCTTAACAACAAAAAACCAGAAAGAAATTGAGAAAAGGAAAAAGAAAAGGTCTGAAAAGAAGTAAAGGAAAAGAAACAAGGAGTCAGAGAGAGTTCGAGAGAGGGTGAGAAGAGTGAAGAGATAGGAAGCTCAGGGGACCGGCCCTGCGAGCTAAGTCCCTGACCCCTATCTGTTTTATTATGCTTATTTTGCGTATTTTTTGTTTGATTTGTGTATCTGCATGTGTGTGAGTGTCTGTTTTATTTCTGTTCTTCATGTTAGTTCTAGGGTTTTGCTTTGCTTCTTTGTTTTCATCTGTGTTTCTCTTGTCTCGAATGTCTCAGAATGTTTTCTTTCTATCCCTGTAGATTCTTAGTCTGTGCTTCACATGTTAGTCATAGGATTCTGATACTCGCTTCTCTTTTGTTTAACACTTTCGTCCATGATTATGTTTGGTTATGTTCTCATGGCTCTGTAGTTCTGAGTCGGCCCTTTGATATCTCTTCTACACATCTTATCTGTTTCTCGCATGTTGATTTTAGGGTTCTATGTTTGCTTGCTTTCACTTGTTCATGCTTGCCTTCTCTAACTTTGTTTTTGTTCATCTTCTATTTCTTTTTGATTCATATTCTTCTGTTCCACATCATGTCCTATTCGTTTCTCTGCGACTAAATCTATTTCTTCGAATCTATCCATCTTCTAGGATCTTGTTATGTTAGGGTTCTCTATCTCTTTGCTTATCATTTGCTCTCCTCTTTCTATGTTAATCTCTCCTGTTTATCCGCATGATTAGTCATAAAGTTCTTACCAATTGTTTCTTCTTTTGTGTCACATCTTTGGCATGTTGCTCTGATAATTAGCCATAAGGTGTCTTAGCTTGCTCTTCTTTAGCTTGTTTATGATGGGATTCTGTTATTTGTCTTGTGTTGATCCCATTTTTCTAAGATCAGAGATTTTATCTTTCCCTTTTGTTATGTTAGCTGTTAAAGTTATGATTCACTACAAAAAAGCATGACCTTTGTCTTCTGTTTAAGATCAAACTCAAGTTACTGTGGCCATTCTTATTGCCTTTGGCTTTTAATGATAGAAGTAGGCTTCTGTTTCATCTTGTTCATCTTCATAATTGTTTGCTACCAATCATGTTAAGTCATAAGAGTTACCTTGAATTCCCTTTGCTTCCTCCATCTTGTAAATATTGTAGTTTTTGGATCTGTTTAGCTTTTACAGTCCAAACTTTCTCCTATTGTCATGAATGCATAGTTTTGATAGTAGCTTAACTTCATTCTCTTCTCATCTTTACATTAAGTTGCTTTTGAAGTATCCTGGTTGATCTTTCTTGTTTCTTTTGTCACTGTTTCTCCATGTTCTTCTTTTCATCATCTTCATCTTATTTGTCATGCACTTGTGCTAGATTTAGGATTCCTCTTCACTGTTTCTTCATGTCTCTTCTCTTCTTTATCTTCATCTTGAGCCATCACATGTATACATAAGGCTAGGATTAATACTTGAAAAGATATATTAGCTAACATGCCTATGCTCTTGTGTGTACTCTGGGCTTAAATGAATTCTGTTTCATCTACTACTTGCTGTTTCTTAGAGTTTAACATTCTGAGCATGTTTGTGCCCTGAACTTTGGTGATTCTGAGTTGTTCAAACTTTCATGTGACTTGAACTGGTAGTAATTAGGTCTTAATTAACATGAATTCATACTTTGTCTCATAAAATTAGATAATGTGAATTAATCAACTGAAATTCAACCATATCAATTGCCTTCTCTGCTTTATCTTCATCTTGAGCCATCACATGTATACATAAGGCTAGGATTAATACTTGAAAAGATATATTAGCTAACATGCCTATGCTCTTGTGTGTACTCTGGGCTTAAATGAATTCTGTTTCATCTACTACTTGCTGTTTCTTAGAGTTTAACATTCTGAGCATGTTTGTGCCCTGAACCTTGGTGATTCTGAGTTGTTCAAACTTTCATGTGACTTGAACTGGTAGTAATTAGGTCTTAATTAACATGAATTCATACTTTGTCTCATAAAATTAGATAATGTGAATTAATCAACTGAAATTCAACCATATCAATTGCCTTCTCTGAGTTTTGGTTGATTATTACATTTTGTTTGATCTTATGTGTCCTAATATGCAATCCATGTTGAAATTGATTTAATTTTATTGGTTCTGGTTGAGTGTAAGTGTTTGATTAACACTGTTTGAACCCTAGGTGAATTGGTTATAGCTGTTAGTATTATGTTCCATGAAAATGGCTAGTTTTTAAATAGGATAAAATACTGAAAATGAATAAATAGGTTATAAATTAAATAAGTGGCCTAAGAATGGTCAACCTTGCAAAGGGTTGACCAATTCTATAAGCCCTAACACACAGCTCACTGTTAAAAGTGGCTGGTTGTGCAAAAGGGGCTATGTCTGCAAATGCAGACTAGCCCAGGCTCTCTTTAGAGCCCTGAGCATGAAATGGCCAAACCTGCAAATGGTTTTGGGCCCAAATGTTCAGTAATTGGCCTTAATAGCCAAAGCCGAGTCTCAACTTGAGACTGGCTAAGTTTTAAATAGTTTAAACATAATAATAAAGCAGGCTAGTCCTGCAATTAGCTTTAAATTGAAATAATCAGGTCTTAATTGACTGGAATTAGTTTAAATAGTCTAAAACTGAAATAGTTCTTTAAAGTAGAACTGGCCAGCCCTTAAATACTAATGCCAGGGCTGGCTATTAGTTAAATAAGTCCAAAGAAGCTGAAAATCTAACCTAGGTAAGCTGGTAAATCAGCAGTGCCCTTAGGGGCACAATTGGGAATTAAAAAGGTGAAATAGTAAATAGTTAGAACTTAGGAGGGTAATTGAGACACTTATGCTCCCGATTTCTGCAATTTTGCAGAGGTTTAAGGGTATAATGGTCTCCTAAAAATGGGAAATCTGTAAAAATCTCAAATCCCTAAGGTCATACTAGTAAAAGGCCCTAAAAGGAATCTTTTAGAACCTTCCAGCACATGCTGGAAGGGTTTTTCATAACTGAAATTGGGGTTAAAGTGTAGAATGGATAATTTTAGGAGGGGGAGAAGTGGGATTAATCCCATACTTCCTCCCCAAGTTTTCAGCCCTAGGAATAACTATATATACCTCTTAAAAGGGGCTGAAAAGGGGGTTCCAATTCTGAGTAATCTAAAAATACATCAAGGCTGTTTTTATACAAAACTTTGAGAGTGAAAATAGCATAGAAACAGTAGGATTTTCTGGGATTTCTCGAGTTAAAATTCGCCTATTGCTTCTGATTTTGGGATTTTTGCTCTAATCATCTGGAATTCTGTTTGTTGTTGTTGTGTTGCTGTGTTGGTCTAGCTCTCATCTCACTGTTGCATTGCTGGTTGAGTCATTGCTGTCTGCTTCTACCCCTTAGAACTCATCGGTTTCCTTTGCTTTGATTCAGGTACATTACTCTTACACTTGAAGCTGTAATGCTGATTTATTGAAATAGAATCGAAGCTACAGATTAGAATATATGTTGCTGTGAAGTTGTATTTTAGTTTTACTAGTTTAAGTTTGTAATTTACTCATTGTAGTCTTCTGTAGTAGCTGAAGAACAAAACCAAACAGAAACAATGTAATAGTTAGTATATTAGAAGTAGTGTAGTAGTAGAATAGTTATAAGTAGTGTAACACTTAGTTAATTAGGTAAAATTTCTAAAATGAAGCCAAAAGACCATCACATAAGTTAATAAACTCACCTAGTTAATCTGTTTTGTCAATCGCAAGTTCGAATAAGTCTAAAAGGGAGACAAACAGTTGAGTAATGAAGCTGGCTTTGATAACATCAAATAGATTTGGCTCTTATTAAACAACAGTAGTTAAATGGTTAATCAGTCTTTGGATATCAGTAAGCACAAGAGAGAAAATGAAGTAGTGATTCATTTGAAACTAGATTGGTAACATTGATCAAGCCCAGAATTGTAGTATAGCAATGTGTATATAGGTAGTCGTTTAGCTTTTAGATAATATGGTTATTGGGTCATTTAAACACTGCATCACATAGGCGAAATGTCTCTTTGACTGAACAATTTTAATATTGATATAAGCCATCAACAGAAAACAAAGAAATAAGAATAATTCATTCATCTATGCACTGATTAGTCGTAATCTGAGATTAATAGTGATATTCTTGTACAGTGATTTTCCCTTTTGATTAATAAAAGAGTGATTGATTCAGTTTCAGTGTGTTTGATTTACTGTGAGTACATTATTTCGTTTTCTTCATTACTGCTTTAAATCCAATTTGGGCCTAACTCCTAACATGGGCTTGAACTACAATCGACTGGATTGGTAAGAAATGGAAACCTGGTAACGGCTTGGGCCTTTAAGGCCTGGATAGAAAGCTTGGCAAGGAAAACAGAAGAGAAGACTAGGCCCAATCAATAGCATGAACTCAACAGGCCTGGATTGTTATAACATTAGCAAAACGAGTAAGGAAAAAACAATGTAGCAAAAAATGTAGTTGAACAAAATAGGACCTGACTTTAAAATTAAATTGGGATGAGCCTCGCCCGAATAACACCGGGGCCCCCATTTGGCAATAAGATAACATAGTAGAACCGGAGTGTCACGCCCCAAATCGAGGGACATGACCGGCGCCTGACCGGGTTGCCCCAGTCAAGCGGACCTGGGTGCCTTCCATTCCCACGCGTTACCCCTGTGTTGACTGTTACTCATTAACCAAAATATCTTACCAACAATGGACTGATTTCACAATGCATAAACATAACCATGTGATTTATTTACTAACAAGTTCATAATTTATATTTACAACGCCCCGTACATATACATAGGCCACAATCCCACAGTTTACATGTCTACGGAGCCTCTAGGATACAAAAAGGGAAATACAATACTTGCCGGTAACAAGGCTCCGGCTATACCTTACAAAAATCCAAAAGAAAGTCTGAAATAAAAGTGGCATGAGCCACACTGGGCCCCGAGGAAGAAAGGGGCTCACCAAAACGGGCAGTGGAAGGAGAAGGATACTACTGCCGATGAGCTGAAGTGCCTGCTACTGATCCACCTACAATCATGACACGAATGTAGCGCCCCCGGCAAAAGGGACGTCGGTACACTTGAATTGTACTGGTATGTATGGACAAACTTTGTCCCAAGTAAACTCAAGCCATTAAATTACATCAACAATTAATTAAGCCAACCAACCATGTTTCCACATTTTTCCTCATTTCAAATAATTCTCACACAAAGCACTTTCTACAACCAACCAATTTAACAATAACCAATCAATCACGTAAAGCACAAGTAGTCAAACAAAGGGGCAATCAGTGCCCCACAGGTTGCAAACTCTCCTGTTGTCTCCTTTCACAATTTCACATTATTGATTTATGTATCAATTTTTAATAGCGATTTCGATCGCTTTCCATCCTTATTGCCCCTGACCACCCTTATTACCTCGGCCACCCTTATCACCCCAACCCACACCTTATTTCACCACGTCGTGGCGCGCGACACGACCCCGCCTTATAGTTGAAAACACAACAATTTCAAACAGCAGATAAGGTACTACACACAATTTCAACAAGTTCAAATAAGCGACTTGCACATTGTTTCATGTTCTCAATTACTTCTCAAGCCAATATCACAACCAAGTTACAATGTTTCCACATTCAAGAATATTCACACATGTATATTCAGCAATTTTCCATAATTCAAGTGTTTCATTTCTTTCCACAATAAACCAATTCTCAAGTGTTTCGATTTCTTTTCCACAAGGTGCCATATAGGCCATCATAATCATTATTCACAAATTCTTTACCCAATTCAACTCTCATTTACCTTTCGGTTCATATTTCTTACCACAACACTCATAGTTCAACAACAACTTTGAATATCCAACAACAACATCAATTAATCACATACAATTTCTCAAATCAACACATGCCAAACAATTTTACACATAAGGGCGATTTCACAAGAATCAAAATTAGCCATACATACCTGGTGATGAGTTTTCTTCCGTTAACTTCCTACTTTATGCTTACCCAAGCTATCTTACTCTTGCCAACCTTGTTCTTGAAGACTCTTACTTCTACTCACTTCTTTTACTAGAAATCAAGTTCAATAATCATGCATGAGTGTAAAAATTCTATTTTTAAAAGCTATTATATGAAAACCTCTCTTTACCCAATTAAAACTGAAAATCAAAGAAAATAGTTAGGGTTTTTACCTTGAAAATATTGGGGAAGTTGAATCCTTGCCCTAGAATCCCTTGGAATTAAGTAGTTGAAACAATCCTTGAAGATGAAGAACTTCTCTCTCTAAAAACCCTCTCTTATCTCTCTAATTTTGGTGAGATGATATGATAAAATGAAGAAGAAGTGTGTTATATTAAAGATGGGATCGGGTCAAAATGTTACAAAAATCTGGGCCGGGGTCAATTATGCGGTGCACTATGCGATCGCAGAACACACATGCGGTCCGCAAAGTGACCGCAAAATGGCCTCAAAAATTACAAGTTTATGTTAAGGAATGCGGCCGGAATGCGGTCCGCATGTTTGATCTGCGGTCGCAAAATGCACCGCAGATTTGACATGCGATCGCATATCGACCGCACATTTGACAGATTTTGAGAAACTCTCTGGAACGATTTGCGGTCAGAATGCGGTCCGCATGTTGATTCTGCGGTCGCATTCTTGACCGCATATTTGACACTTTTTCGGAAAAATTATTTCTCTACATTTTTGAAACTTAAATCACTACCAAGGGTCCGAACCGCGGCGAGCTTGCGAGGTTTTTATGCACAAAAATTCCTAACACATCATTCGGACCATGACACCACATCTACTAGGTTTTTATGCACAAAAATTTTACGGGGCCTTACATCCTCCCCCCCTTAAGATCATTCGTCCTCGAATGAGGATTTTGAAATAAATGAGTTTTGAAAGACATGATATGCAAGCTATCAAAATTTTGACTAACTCTTTTATTTTAGAAAAATTTCGCCAGAGTTTCCTTTGTATTATGGACATATCCACTTGTCAGAGGGCCCCCGAAACACATTACCAAACAACAATACACAAATACAACACTTTTCACAACTGGTATACACTTTCTTACCTCAACGAATGCACATATTCTATCACATTGTTACAATTGCACATAAACTAGTCACTTCAATGAATTCTTACCTTATTTACCCAATTTAACACACCATGTACACTTAACAAACCATTACCAATCTATACTTACTATTAGTCGCTTACTTAACACATAACTCTTTACAAAATGGAGGAGGCTTTTACTAACACTAAGAGGGAAACAACTTGGACAAGATGACAGTTACTAGAAGTAGAAGGATCACCTAATTTCTTCTAGGCTTGATCGAACAAATGGGGGTACTTTTCCTTCATCTCTTTTTCCGCTTCCCATGTGGCCTCCTCAACTTGTTGACTTCGCCACAATACTTTAACAGAGGCAACTTCCTTATTTCTCAACTTACGGACTTGCCTATCAAGAATGGCAACTGGAACTTCTTCATATGACAAATCTTCATTAACCTCTATAGCTTCGACTGGCGTGATGGTGGATGGATCTCCAATCACTTTCTTCAACATGGACACATGGAATACCGGATGCACTGATGACATCTCAGGAGGCAACTCTAGCCTATAAGCAACTTGACCAACCCTTTGAATGATCCGATATGGCCCGACATACCTAGGGCTCAATTTCCCTTTCTTTCCGAATCGCATGACTCCCTTCATAGGAGATACCCTCAAGAACACCCAATCATCGACTTGAAACTCCAAATCCCTTCGACGAACGTCCGCATAGGACTTTTGACGACTCTGTGCTGTTTTCATTCTCTCCTGAATAACCTTGACCTTTTCCATAGCTTCGTACACCATATCTGGCCCTAGCAATTCCGCTTCACCTGCCTCAAACCACCCGATTGGCGATCTACATCTTCTCCCGTACAATGCCTCAAACGGGGCCATTTGAATGCTAGCATGATAGCTGTTATTGTAAGCAAATTCTATCAGTGGCAAGTGTTCATCCCAATTACCTTTAAAATCTAAGACACAAGCCCGCAACATATCTTCAAGCGTCTGAATGGTCCGCTCGGCCTGTCCATCGGTCCGTGGATGGAAAGCTGTGCTGAGATTCACCTGAGTTCCCAAACCTTGCTGAAACTTCTTCCAAAAGTTAGCGGTGAACTGAGCCCCGCGATCTGAGATGATAGAAAGTGGAGTGCCATGAAGTTTTACTATCTCCTTGATGTACAATCTTGCATATTGCTCCGCAGTATCAGTGGACTTGACAGGCAGGAAGTGAGCTGATTTGGTGAGTCGATCTACTACCACCCATATTGAATCGAACTTACGCTGAGTGTGAGGTAACCCCACCACGAAATCCATATTGATCATCTCCCATTTCCACCTTGGTATTTCTATAATCTGAGTTAATCCACCGGGCCGTTGATGCTCGGCCTTCACTTGTTGACAGTTCGGACATTTAGCTACAAAGTTTTCTATATCCCTTTTCATACCGTTCCACCAATAAATCTCCTTAAGGTCATGATACATTTTCGTGGAACCTAATTGTACAAAATATCTGGAAATATGTGCCTCTGCCATTACCCTTTCCCGAAGTTCGTTCACGTCCGGAACACATAGTCTGCCTTGACACCGCATTACACCATCTTTGCTGCTGAGTACAAATGCTGAGGTCTTGTCATTCATAACTACTTCCTTTACCCGAACTAATGCTGGATCCATGGACTGTTTTTCCTTGATTTCCGCGACCAATGATGATTCTGCTCCATTATGCACCAAAATATCCCCCTCGTCTGACGCCGAGATACGAACCCCCAAACTGGCTAATTGGCAGACCTCTCGAGCCAGGGGTCTCTGATCCACACCCAAATGAGCCAAACTACTCATGGATTTTCGACTAAGAGCGTCGGCTACCACATTTGCCTTCCCTGGATGGTACAATATGTCCATATCATAGTCCTTGAGTAATTCTAACCACCGCCGTTGTCTCAGACTTAGCTCCTTATGCTTGAACAAATATTGGAGGCTCTTGTGGTCTGAAAACACATCTACATGAACTTCATAAAGATAGTGCCGCCATATTTTCAAAGCAAACACAACAGCTGCAAGCTCCAAATCATGTGTCGGGTAATTCTTCTCGTGATTTTTGAGTTGCCTGGACGCGTAAGATATGACTTTCCCGTGCTGCATCAATACACATCCCAAACCAACCCTGGAGGCATAACTATCACCTTAACACTTTACATCATTAATGGAACATCTTTATTATATCCCTCTTACATAAGACCTTCCACGAATTTAGTTCTACTATAATTTCCTTGATATAGTTACGACCCCATCTGAACCATTTCTACTAACTCTTACGATTCTTAACAAAAGGCATTATTGAGTGAGTTTTCTCATATGACCTCCTATCTCAAATGAATAGCACTGGCTAACTTGCACATATACCCCGAATAACACTAACTTGCACGGCATTGTATCGAATGTAAAGTAGCATTGTGCTCTAACTTTTCTTAACCAACCTCTTCTCTCCATATGTGCATTATAGACTTTAAGAAACTGCACTACTTCCCTGTGAAATTTCCTACCATCCCTCATTACGGTTAAACACCTCTAAAAACGTATATCAACAACCTTTATATGCGTATGACTTAGGAAGGGTCACTAGCCCGAGAAGGGTATTCTCTGAAACTTTAAATCCTCCTCAATACTTCAACAACAACTTTTGGTTTCACTCTTAAGTGTAAGGCTTAGTCCACTTGATTCTATCTCGGATGAGTAACTCGCCTTATTCCCCATGTTATAGTTACCAATAAAGTTCCCTGATATTGCCGCTTAAGAGTTATCATGCCAAACACGTCTAGTCTGTCACGAGTTTTCATCCTCTTTCAATCCATTCCGAACCTTTCATTCCCATCTTGTTTTGCGGATAGTGCATAATTAATAGCTTTATTTTTCCACACATTTGTCTGCCTCCTGTGAACTTGAAAAATCATTATGTCTTGTTTAATCATTTTACAGTACCACAACCTCACCAACGATAACCTCGCTTCCCATTGTGTGTAGACATGAACTATCTCTAGACCCCTTTAGTCGATATTCAGTGTCACCCATGTCCGTTGCATTGCGGTTAATCCCTCATAACCTTTATTAACACTTGTGCCCTAAATGAGTCCACCATTCTGATGCAAAAATTGTTTTAAATAACCATGACCATCTCAATTTAAAGGTTTTCTCACCATTTCTTCTCAATTTATCGCATGTTCTCAATTACTTCTCAAGCCAATATCACAACCAAGTTACAATGTTTCCACATTCAAGAATATTCACACATGTATATTCAGCAATTTTCCATAATTCAAGTGTTTCATTTCTTTCCACAATAAACCAATTCTCAAGTGTTTCGATTTCTTTTCCACAAGGTGCCATATAGGCCATCATAATCATTATTCACAAATTCTTTACCCAATTCAACTCTCATTTACCTTTCGGTTCATATTTCTTACCACAACACTCATAGTTCAACAACAACTTTGAATATCCAACAACAACATCAATTAATCACATACAATTTCTCAAATCAACACATACCAAACAATTTTACACATAAGGGCGATTTCACAAGAATCAAAATTAGCCATACATACCTGGTGATGAGTTTTCTTCCATTAACTTCCTACTTTATGCTTACCCAAGCTATCTTACTCTTGCCAACCTTGTTCTTGAAGACTCTTACTTCTACTCACTTCTTTTACTAGAAATCAAGTTCAATAATCATGCATGAGTGTAAAAATTCTATTTTTAAAAGCTATTATATGAAAACCTCTCTTTACCCAATTAAAGCTGAAAATCAAAGAAAATAGTTAGGGTTTTTACCTTGAAAATATTGGGGAAGTTGAATCCTTGCCCTAGAATCCCTTGGAATTAAGTAGTTGAAACAATCCTTGAAGATGAAGAACTTCTCTCTCTAAAAACCCTCTCTTCTCTCTCTAATTTTTGGTAAGATAATATGATAAAATGAAGAAGAAGTGTGTTATATTAAAGAAGAGATCGGGTCAAAATGTTACAAAAATCTGGGCCGGGGTCAATTATGCGGTGCACTATGCGATCGCAGAACACACATGCGGTCCGCAAAGTGACCGCAAAATGGCCTCAAAAATTACAAGTTTATGTTAAGGAATGCGGCCGGAATGCGGTCCGCATGTTTGATCTGCGGTCGCAAAATGCACCGCAGATTTGACATGCGATCGCATATCGACCGCACATTTGACGGATTTTGAGAAACTCTCTGGAACGATTTGCGGTCGGAATGCGGTCCGCATGTTGATTCTGCGGTCGCATTCTTGACCGCATATTTGACCACTTTTTCGGAAAAATTATTTCTCTACATTTTTGAAACTTAAATCACTACCAAGGGTCCGAACCGCGGCGAGCTTGCGAGGTTTTTATGCACAAAAATTCCTAACACATCATTCGGACCATGACACCACATCTACTAGGTTTTTATGCACAAAAATTTTACGGGGCCTTACATCCTCCCCCCCTTAAGATCATTCGTCCTCGAATGAGGATTTTGAAATAAATGAGTTTTGAAAGACATGATATGCAAGCTATCAAAATTTTGACTAACTCTTATATTTTAGAAAAATTTCGCCGGAGTTTCCTTTGTATTATGGACATATCCACCTGTCAGAGGGCCCCCGAAACACATTACCAAACAACAATACACAAATACAACACCTTTCACAACTGGTATACACTTTCTTACCTCAACGAATGCACATATTCTATCACATTGTTACAATTGCACATAAACTAGTCACTTCAATGAATTCTTACCTTATTTACCCAATTTAACACACCATGTACACTTAACAAACCATTACCAATCTATACTTACTATTAGTCGCTTACTTAACACATAACTCTTTACAAAATGGAGGAGGCTTTTACTAACACTAAGAGGGAAACAACTTGGACAAGATGACAGTTACTAGGAGTAGGAGGGTCACCTAATTTCTTCTAGGCTTGATCGAACAAATGGAGGTACTTTTCCTTCATCTCTTTTTCCGCTTCCCATGTGGCCTCCTCAACTTGTTGACTTCGCCACAATACTTTAACAGAGGCAACTTCCTTATTTCTCAACTTACGGACTTGCCTATCAAGCAACTGGAACCTCTTCATAAGACAGATCTTCATTAACCTCTATAGCTTCGACTGGCATGATGGTGGATGGATCTCCAATTACTTTCTTCAACATGGACACATGGAATACCGGATGCACTGATGACATCTCAGGAGGCAACTCTAGCCTATAAGCAACTTGACCAACCCTTTGAATGATCCGATATGGCCCGACATACCTAGGGCTCAATTTCCCTTTCTTTCCGAATCGCATGACTTCCCTTCATAGGAGATACCCTCAAGAACACCCAATCATCGACTTGAAACTCCAAATCCCTTCGACGAACGTCTGCATAGGACTTTTGACAACTTTGTGCTGTTTTCATTCTCTCCTGAATAACCTTGACCTTTTCCATAGCTTCGTACACCATGTCTGGCCCTAGCAATTCCGCTTCACCTACCTCAAACCACCCAATTGGCGATCTACATCTTCTCTCGTACAATGCCTCAAATGGGGCCATCTGAATGCTAGCTTGATAGCTATTATTGTAAGCAAATTCTATCGGTGGCAAGTGTTCATCCCAATTACCTTTAAAATCTAAGACACAAGCCCGCAACATATCTTCAAGTGTCTGAATAATCCGTTCGGCCTGACCGTCGGTCTGTGGATGGAAAGCTGTGCTGAGATTCACCTGAGTTCCCAAACCTTGCTGAAACTTCTTCCAAGAGTTAGCGGTGAACTGAGCCCCGCGATCTGAGATGATAGAAAGTGGAGTGCCATGAAGTTTTACTATCTCCTTGATGTACAATCTTGCATATTGCTCCGCAGTATCAGTGGACTTGACAGGCAGGAAGTGAGCTGATTTGGTGAGTCGATCTACTACCACCCATATTGAATCGAACTTACGCTGAGTGTGAGGTAACCCCACCACGAAATCCATATTGATCATCTCCCATTTCCACCTTGGTATTTCTATAATCTGAGTTAATCCACCGGGCCGTTGATGCTCGGCCCTCACTTGTTGACAGTTCGGACATTTAGCTACAAAGTTTTCTATATCCCTTTTCATATCGTTCCACCAATAAATCTCCTTAAGGTCATGATACATTTTCGTGGAACCTAATTGTACAAAATATCTGGAAATATGTGCCTCTGCCATTACCCTTTCCCGAAGTTCGTTCACGTCCGGAACACATAGTCTGCCTTGACACCGCATTACACCATCTTTGCTGCTGAGTACAAATGCTGAGGTCTTGTCATTCATAACTACTTCCTTTACCCGAACTAATGCTGGATCCATGGACTGTTTTTCCTTGATTTCCGCGACCAATGATGATTCTGCTCCATTATGCACCAAGATATCCCCCTCGTCTGACGCCGAGATACGAACCCCCAAACTGACTAATTGGTAAACCTCTCGAGCCAGGTGTCTCTGATCCACACCCAAATGAGCCAAACTACTCATGGATTTTCGACTAAGAGCGTCGGCTACCACATTTGCCTTCCCTGGATGGTACAATATGTCCATATCATAGTCCTTGAGTAATTCTAACCACCGCCGTTGTCTCAGACTTAGCTCCTTATGCTTGAACAAATATTGGAGGCTCTTGTGGTCTGAAAACACATCTACATGAACTTCATAAAGATAGTGCCGCCATATTTTCAAAGCAAACACAACAGCTGCAAGCTCCAAATCATGTGTCGGGTAATTCTTCTCGTGATTTTTGAGTTATCTCAAAGCATACTCTAACCTTTTCGTGTTGCATCAACACACACCCCAAACAAACTCCGGAGGCATAACTATCACCTTAACACTTTACATCATTAGCGGAACATCTTTATTATATTCCTCTTACATAAGACCTTCCACGAATTTAGTTCTACTATAATTTCCTTGATATAGTTACGACCCCATCTGAACCATTTCTACTAACTCTTACGATTCTTAACAAAAGGCATTACTGAGTGAGTTTTCTCATATGACCTCCTATCTCAAATGAATAGCACTGGCTAACTTGCACCCCGAATAACACTAACTTGCACGGCATTGTATCGAATGTAAAGTAGCATTGTGCTCTAACTTTTCTTAACCAACCTCTTCTCCCCATATGTGCATTATAGACTTTAAGAAACTGCACTACTTCCCCTGTGAAATTTCCTACCATCCCTCATTACGGTTAAACACCTCTCAAAACGTATATCAACAACCTTTATATGCATATGACTTAGGAAGGGTCACTAGCCCGAGAAGGGTATTCTCTGAAACTTTAAATCCTCCTCAATACTTCAACAACAACTTTTGGTTTCACTCTTAAGTGTAAGGCTTAGTCCACTCGATTCTATCTCGGATGAGTAACTCGCCTTATTCCCCATGTTATAGTTACCAATAAAGTTCCCTGATATTGCCGCTTAAGAGTTATCATGCCAAACACGTCTAGTCCGTCACGAGTTTTCATCCTCTTTCAATCCATTCCGAACCTTTCATTCCCATCTTGATTTGCGGATAGTGCATAATTAATAGCTTTCTTGTTCCACACATTTGTCCGCCTCCTGTGAACTTGAAAAATCATTATGTCTTGTTTAATCATTTTACAGTACCACAACCTCACCAACGATAACCTCGCTTCCCATTGTGTGTAGACATGAACTATCTCTAGACCCCTTTAGTCGATATTCGGTGTCACCCATGTCCGTTGCATTGCGGTTAATCCCTCATAACCTTTATTAACACTTGTGCCCTAAATGAGTCCACCATTCTGATGCAAAAATTGTTTTAAATAACCATGACCATCTCAATTTAAAGGTTTTCTCACCATTTCTTCTCAATTTATCGCATGTTCTCAATTACTTCTCAAGCCAATATCACAACCAAGTTACAATGTTTCCACATTCAAGAATATTCACACATGTATATTCAGCAATTTTCCATAATTCAAGTGTTTCATTTCTTTCCACAATAAACCAATTCTCAAGTGTTTCGATTTCTTTTCCACAAGGTGCCATATAGGCCATCATAATCATTATTCACAAATTCTTTACCCAATTCAACTCTCATTTACCTTTCGGTTCATATTTCTTACCACAACACTCATAGTTCAACAACAACTTTGAATATCCAACAACAACATCAATTAATCACATACAATTTCTCAAATCAACACATGCCAAACAATTTTACACATAAGGCGATTTCACAAGAATCAAAATTAGCCATACATACCTGGTGATGAGTTTTCTTCCATTAACTTCCTACTTTATGCTTACCCAAGCTATCTTACTCTTGCCAACCTTGTTCTTGAAGACTCTTACTTCTACTCACTTCTTTTACTAGAAATCAAGTTCAATAATCATGCATGAGTGTAAAAATTCTATTTTTAAAAGCTATTATATGAAAACCTCTCTTTACCCAATTAAAACTGAAAATCAAAGAAAATAGTTAGGGTTTTTACCTTGAAAATATTGGGGAAGTTGAATCCTTGCCCTAGAATCCCTTGGAATTAAGTAGTTGAAACAATCCTTGAAGATGAAGAACTTTCTCTCTAAAAACCCTCTCTTCTCTCTCTAATTTTTGGTAAGATAATATGATAAAATGAAGAAGAAGTGTGTTATATTAAAGAAGAGATCGGGTCAAAATGTTACAAAAAGCTGGGCCGGGGTCAATTATGCGGTGCACTATGCGACCGCAGAACACACATGCGGTCCGCAAAGTGACCGCAAAATGGCCTCAAAAATTACAAGTTTCCGTTAAGGAAT
Organism: Nicotiana noctiflora; assembly: GCA_032618575.1. Lineage (NCBI taxonomy): Eukaryota > Viridiplantae > Streptophyta > Magnoliopsida > Solanales > Solanaceae > Nicotiana > Nicotiana noctiflora. The sequence continues at coordinate 40,930 of JASVEL010010159.1, forward strand.
GCGGCCGGAATGCGGTCCGCATGTTTGATCTGCGGTCGCAAAATGCACCGCAGATTTGACATGCGATCGCATATCGACCGCACATTTGACGGATTTTTGAGAAACTCTCCGGAACGATTTGCGGTCAGAATGCGGTCCGCATGTTGATTCTGCGGTCGCATTCTTGACCGCATATTTGACACTTTTTCGGAAAAATTATTTCTCTACATTTTTGAAACTTAAATCACTACCAGGGGTCCGAACCGCGGCGAGCTAGCTCGCCGCGAAGAATTCTACGCATTCCTAACACATCATTCGGACCATGACACCACATCTACTAGGTTTTTATGCACAAACATTTTACGGGGCCTTACACGGAGAGGCTAATAGTGAATTCCATAGCCTCTCCCAAAGTTAAAAGCCGATATAGACTATCCTAAGGCACGATTTTAATACACCTTCCTATGAACGAGTGTGCACTTGGTGCGACTCAAATCCAAATCTCGGTAAAGCTAAAATACACCAAAAGTCATAGGCGTACTGGTTGCGGTATGACTCAAGGCGTGTTTTCGCGATACCGTAAATTCCTAAAAATAATATTTAACGTAAAAGCATTATGTTGTTAAAACCTATAATTAAGTCAAACGAAAGTCACAAACGACAGTGGAGCGACCGTGCTAAAACCACGGAATCCGGGAATGCCTAACACCTTCTCCCGGGTTAACAGAGTTCCTTATCCGGATCTCTGCTTCGCAGACATTTATAAGAGTCAAAATTCCTCGGATTCGGGATTAACCGGTGACTTGGGACACCATTGTCATTCCCAAGTGGCGACTCCTGATTAATCTCTAATAAAATCCCGAACCGATTGTCCTTAAATTGGAAAAACTCCTTCCCTTACGTTATTTTATCCGTTTTGGGTAATTGAGCGTCTGGGTATACCCTACAAGTGTATTTATACACTTTTAAGTTATGTGGGGTAGTAAAAAGGGAGGTGTGACACCAGGAATCAATCGTATTCTCTTTTTTTTTTAATACCATTCTGGTTCATTAACAAGTTATTCCATTTACCAAGTTTCCTTTCTGATTCATCTCTAATTTCATATCAGTCTTTACTGTAGTACGACAATGCCTCAACCATTTTTACCACACAAGACTCGTACGCAAGACCACACGGTCTAAGACCCATAGGCCACTGAATACTCTCTCAATGTTTCCCAATACGGATACCTAGAATCCCACCATTCACATGATATAACACAAGTCTTGATCTTCTCTAACGAAACCGCCATCTTTAGCCACATACACAAATCTTAAGGCACCTGACTGTTACAAGCAAAATCTTGAACTCTGCAAAACCATTCTCGGGCATCATTCACTCTTATTCAGTTGTAATTCAACTGTCCTATTGAGTTGAACCACTCGTGTTTTGTTAGAACTCTGACATCGCAGAACGTGATTACTTACAGATACAATCAGCTATCTTTCGTTTCTATACGGTGAATATTCTTTACCAACAGCAGTTCAAAACACCCTAGTACTTCATCAGATCTACGAAGCACCATAACCTTTACCAGAATTTTCCAACATACTTAGAGACAGAATCAACATAGCACACAATAGTGCAATCGGTTATTCAATAGCAACCTCCCCAACTTAGCTCGAAGCCATTCATCAAAGCACTTTCAATCACTCATATCATTATTACTCAAGTGATGCCGAAATGTTACAATGAGATTAAACTCAAGTCATTTACAAGCCTTGACAGAGACTCGAATCATCAGAGACCTTAGCTCTTCTGCAATTCTTGCGGATATACACGCACCACCAATAAGCCCACTCTCTTTAGGTGCATAAATCTTTCTAAGTCCCAAATTTTCCAAAAATTTCGGCAGAGTTTCCTTTGTAAATTGGCCTATCCACCTGCCAGAGAATCACCAAAACCATCCTAGCAACACATTCACAACTCGACGAGACATCACAATGCATATCGACAACATTAGTCTCAATTCTACACAAATCATATTATCATATTTGGTACATGGACATGCGTTGTACCTGCTCGAATCATAACACATATCAACTACCTTTCAATTACACATGAGAACCAATCCACCTATTTCGCCTCAATTTAGCATTTCAGCACAATACCTTCCACCAGGATACACATAGCATAATCATTTTAGTCTTCCTGAGTTTGAACTCGTTCCACTACACATAAGGCACTTTACCTTCCAATTAAGAGGCGATGAAAATATTTCTCATGCCCATAGCTAGGGCTACATATCAAATCACAATAAAGATAAATACCGATCGTATGAACGTCATAATACCGGCTCGCGACATTAGCACCTTGGTGCTCAAGCCATAGACAAGGATCTGGCCTCAAGTCCTCCCGACTGGCCCAACACGAACTCACGGAGATTATATCTCGCCCCTCGATCGGGGAATTGCAAGCCATAAGTCAATTATATTACTGAGCGCTCGATGCGTACACAGACGTGTGGAAGGAATTTCAAAAATTATATCCCAAGCTGAATCAAGTGCGCACGATAAGAATTCCAAGAAATGTGAAGTGTTTCCTAAAGGTTCGCAGCCTCCCGAGGATAAGTACAGGCGTCCCCGTACCGATCCACAAGACTCTACTAACCGGCTCAAGACTCATGAGGCCTAGTAAACCTAGGCTTTGATACCAACTTGTCACGACCCCAAATCCGGTCGTGATGGTGCCCAGCACACTGCTAGGCCAGCCTGACCAATTAACAACAATCACGGAGCCATAAGCTCACTTTATCCAATTTAAGCATAACGGAATAATTCAACAGTGATAGATATATTAAAAATAGGGAACCAAGTCCCAACACGTGCCAACTCCCATAGACCGAAGGGTCAAGAGTCATGAGCCTCTACAGAGTATACAAAGTGTAAATAGTGAATATAACTGTACACAAGTGTGGGGTGGTCAGAACAAAAATATAGACAAACTGGAGAATCAGGTCCTGCGAACGCTGGCAGCTACCTCGACTGTCCAGAAGTACTCCCGAGCCGCAATAGAATCAGCCTGCTGTGATGTACCTGGATCTGCACACAAGGTGCAGGGAGTCGGGTGTGAGTACTTCCAACTCAGCAGTAATAAAAGTAAATAATGCTGAAGGGAAGAAAACCACGATAGGCATTTGTAACGACCCGACCGGTCGTTTTAGAAAATTACGCCCCAATCCCAAATTTAACTGTTCCCCTAAGTTCATTTCTGCTATTGTGGGTTGCCGGGAGAGTCGGTTCTGAAAATTTGAGCATTTTGGGACACTTAGTCCCTAAATAAGAGCTTTGAAGCTAGAAAACGGCCCGTAGCCGGAACAGTGTTAAGACGATCTCGGAACGGAAATCCGATGGTTCCATTAGCTCCGTTAGGTGATTTCGGTGTTGGGAGCGCGTTCGGAATGTATTTTGGAGGTCCGTAGCTCAATTAGGCTTGAAATGCCGAAGGTTGAAATTTTGGCGAATCCGAGCGATAGGTGAGATTTTGATCCGGGGGTCAGAATGGAATTCCGACAATTTCTGTAGCTTTGTTATGTGATTTTGGACATGTCCGCAAATTTTCAGGTCATTCGGACATCGTTTGGTTGGGTTTTTGATCGAATGTGCAATTCGGAAAGTTTTAAGAAATTTAGGCTTGAATTCGATGGGAATTATGGGTTTCGATGTTGTTAGACGTGTTTTGAGGATTGGAACAAGTTCGAATAAGGTATTAGGATGTGTTGGTGTGTTTGGATAGGGTCCCGGGGGACTCGGGATGAATTCGGGTGATTAAATGGCAAGAATCTTAAAAACTTGCAGCAGGCTGGTGCCTGCCTTCTGTAGTATTCGCTTCTGCGGAGCTTGGACCGCAGAGGCGAGCCCGCAGAAGCGACATTTTCTCTGCAGGAGTGAGTGTCGCAGGAGCGGATTTTGGATCGTGGAGGCGGTCACGCAGGAGCGGAAAGTCTTCCGCAGGAGCGGAAGTGAACTGTTTGGTGGCCCTCCGCAGGAGCGGATGTTTGTCCGCATAAGCGAAGTCGCAGAAGCGGCTGTGCTTCCGCAGAAGCGGAATCGCTGAAGCGACCTAGAGACCGCAGAAGCGGAATGGTCCAGCCAAGCCTGGGCTTCGCAGAAGCGACAAAATGTCGCGGAAGCGGATCCGCAGAAGCGGAATTTCGTCCGCAGAAGCGGAAATCGCAGAGAGTTAATTATATCAGAAGTTAGAAATTTCAGAAACATTTCCAAACTTTGAGGGCTCGGCTTAAGGGGCGATTTGGGCGATTTTGAAGGGAGATTCAAGGGGTTTCTTCAGGTAATCAATTATGGACTCCAATTATGATTGTTGTTGATAATATTATGCAAGTTTTTCATGAAAATGGAGGAATTTGGGGTAATTAATGGGGGTTTTCACCCTAGACCAAAACCTTTAGAAAACCTTTGATTTGAATGGGCTAACGGAGTCCGATTTCGATAAATTTTATATGCACGGACTCGTATTGAGATAAGGAACCCGAATATATAATTGTCGTGATTTTTCGATAAGCGTACCGAAAGTCGGGTTTTGGCAACTTGTGGGTTTTGGTGAATTTTGAGTTAATTTGATTGGGTAATGCCCAATTGGCCTATTTTGATGTGATTCTATTGATTTTTATCGGATTCTACACTTGTGGAGGCCGACATTCGTGGCAAGAGGGTTATTACTTAGCGGTTTTGTCCCGGAATTGAGGTAAGTGGCTTGTCTAACTTCGTGTGGGGGACTTTCACCCTAGGATATTATTGTGATACTTTAAATGCCTTGTATGCGAGGTGACGGGCGTGTACATGCGGCTGGTTGTTGAACACATACTTTACTCAAAATGTTCAATGAGTGATATTCTTATTTTTAGCTTGTTAAATTCGATATTCCTACCGGTAGTAGTTAGAAAAGCATGATTAGATAGAATCTAACTATTCGAGTTGCTTAATTGACTTACTTGAGTTTTCTTGGTAATCGGTAGCTGTTCATCGGCGAAGTTATCGTTAAGCATATTATACTTCTCTACTGTGTATTCCTTTACTTGTTGTGGTTGTGGACTACGGGTTCGATTCACGAGATCACGAGATTATTGAAATGTGGACTACGGGTTCGATTCCGAGATCCGAGATTATTGAAATGTGGACTACGGGTTCGATTCACGAGATCCTAAGATTATTAAAATGTGGACTACGGGTTCGATTCCGAGATCTGAGATTATTGAAATGTGGACTACGGGTTCGATTCCGAGATCCTGAGATTATTGAAATGTGGACTACGGGTTCGATTCCGAGATCCGAGATTATTGAAATATGGACTACGGGTTCGATTCCGAGATCCAAGATTATTGAAATATGGACTACGAGTTTGATTCCGAGATCACGAGATTATTGAAATGTGGACTACGGGTTCGATTCAGATCTGAGTTATTGGTAGGAGCTGCGGGTTCGATTCCGGAGATCTGAGTTATTGAGATATTATTGAGGCATGGGTGCGGGTTCGATTCCGGAGACCCGGAGGTACGAGAATGGGACTGTGGGTTCAATTCCCACGGATCCTGGATTTGTTTATTTGAGTTGGTTATTTGTTGTTAGCTTAATTGTAGACGGTTGCGGTAATCGTCATAATGTTGTTATTTCGGAAATTATTATCATTTAAAGCTATTTATTTTGTTATCATCATTATATTATTGTTTTTCTCGGTAGGGCCCCGACCTACCTCGTCACTACTCCGTCGAGGTTAGGCTTGGCACTTGCGAGTACCGCCGTGGTGTACTCATGCTACTCTTACGCACACTTTTGTTGTGCAGATCCGGGTACATCAGAGCAAGCTCGTGCTAGGTGATTCCGCGGCTTTTCGGGAGACCTCGAGGTATGATGTGCTACGTCCATGGATCCGGAGGCTTTCCTTCTATCCTAGTAGTACTAGTTGACATTTTTCTTCATTTCGTTGTTAGATACTCTTTACACATAGAGCCACGGTTGTATTTCTCTTTTAGTCTGTGTTACCGTGGGGTTTCGGATCTTGGTAGTGTTTTATTTATTGTGTGACGGATGTATGTGCCAAGCGGCACGGATTACATATCTTTTATGTTATTTTCCGCTGTTTCTTATTTAAGTGTTTATAGCTTGTATATTTCGCAACGTGTTAGGCTTACCTAGTCGTGGGGGCTGGGTGCCATCACGACATGTTCACAATTGGTGAACTAGGGTCGTGACATAAATAGGCAAGTGATCTAGAAGCTCACATAAGTCACGGGACACAGACCGGTTACTTAGAGTCTCGCTGATCGATACGGAGACGTCTGTATTTATCTACGAGGGGCTATGTAACTGTTTTGGAAACTCTTCATTTCTTTTGGATTCCTTGTCGTGCGACATTTTTGGCATCAAAAATCTAAACTACGGCTTTCTATTCTCTCACAGATGGTGAGGACACGAGCTACTCGCGATGATCAGGTAACCGCGCCCCATGTTGCTGCCGTCAGAGGCCGGCGAGGTAGAGGACGAGGACGCGCCGAGGTGCGGCCACAGCTACCCTCGCGCGCTGCGGCCGAGGGTGCCGCGAGTAGAGCCGAGTTGGAGCGCGAGCACGCAGTACCACCGGCTACGAGCTGCTACTTACTCCGGCACTACGAGAGACACGGCTCGGTTCATGAGTATGTATACCACTTAGCCCAGATGCGAGGTTGCTTCCTCTTGTTGCGGCTACATCTCGGGCGGGGGAGGGGCCCGGACTCCGGCAGCCGTTACACCGGAGCAGCGTGTGCCGGTGGGACAAGTTCCGGATGTTTTGGTTATGCCTCCTGCTGCCCCGGCACGATCGGAGGTGGACCGAACTGCCTCTGAGGACGGCGTAGATTGGAGAGGTTCGAAAATATGACCCTCCGGTGTTTAGTGGTTTGGCTTCGGATGATGCATTGGGTTTTCTGGAGGAGTGTCGTCGTATTCTTCGCACTATGGGGATTGTGGAGACAGCGGGGTTTCCTTCCCGCTTTTCGGTTTCGTGGGGCCGACTATGATTGGTGGCGCACGTATGAGTTGGATAGTCCGGAGGAGTATGCTTCATTGACCTGGACGCGGTTTTCGGATCTGTTTTTGAGGGAGTTTGTTCCCCGAGCCTTAGGGATTCTTGGCGCTCGGAGTTTGAGCGGTTGCGACGGGGCTCCATGTCAGTATCGGAGTATGCTCAGTTTCACCCGCCTAGCCAGGCATGCAACGGCTTTGGTAGCCACGGTTCGGGAGCGAGTGCGGAGATTTATTGAGGGCATTGTTCCGCCTATCCGATCCGGCATGGCCGGAGAGCTTGAGACGGATATATCTTATCGGCAGGCAGTTAGCATTGCCAGAAGGGATCGAAGTATGCTCCACTAGAGAGCGGAGGGAGAGAGGCGAGAGGTGCCGTGAGTCGGGTCATTTCTGCGGTGCCGCACTTCGTCGGCCGGTCGTTTTGGCGAGGGTTATTCGGTCGACCGAGTTCACTCGGCATTGCCGCGGCAGGTAGTACTCCGAGTCTTCCGGCATCTCGAGAGCCTTATTATGCTCCCACGAGTTTCCGGTGCACCTCCTGCGCGGGGTCGCTTCCGGGGGTCGGACTAGTGGGGGTGAGGCCGGTCGATCTCAGCCACCCCGCGTCCTTCCCGAGCTTGTTTTGAGTGCGGGGATACTCGCCATTTGGTTAGGGAGTGCCCCAGGCGCAGGAGAGGAGCCCCTCATCAGTCATCACGGCATTCGCGTGGTTCTCAGGGCCAGCAGGCTATCATTCCAGCCCCAGCTGCCACTCCACCTGCCCAGTCATCCAGGGACGGGGGTCAGGGTTCCAGAGGCCGCCCTCGAGAGGGGGGACAAGCCAGATTCTATGCTATTCCTGATCGCGCTGCGGCTGTTGCATCTGACTCCGTTATCACGGGTATTATTATGGTTAGTCACAGGGAGGCATCGGTTCTATTCGACCCTGGTTCCACTTTTCATATGTGTCTTCTTACTTTGCTTCTCATATGGGTGTGCCTCGGGATTCTTTGAGTGCCCCCATTTATGTTTCCACTCCGGTGGGTGATTCTTTGGCTGTGGATCGTGTATATCGGTCGTGTTTGATTACCATTTGTGATTTTGAGACCAGAGCGGATCTATTGCTGCTTGGGATGGTCGATTTTGATATTATTTTGAGGCATGGACTGGTTGTCGCCCCATTATGCTATTCTTGATTGTCACGCCAAGACCGTGACGCGGGCTATGCCAGGCATTCCACGTATTGAGTGGAGTGGTACTCTAGATCATACCCCTAGCAGTGTTATTTCTTTTCTCAGAGCTCAGCGTATGGTTGAGAAGGGGTGTGCTGCTTATCTAGCCTATGTGCGGGACGTCAGTGTTGACACTCCCTCTATTGATTCTGTTCATGTGGTACGTGACTTTGCTGATGTATTTCCAGCTGATCTTCCGGGCATGCCGCCTGACAGAGATATTGACTTTGCTATTGACTTGTTGCCGGGTACTCAGCCCATTTCTATTCCACCGTACCGTATGGCTCCTCCCGAGTTAAAGGAGTTGAAGGATCAATTACAGGAGTTATTGGGCAAGGGTTTTATTCGACCCAGTGTTTCGCCTTGGGGTGCTTCTGTATTGTTTGTGAAGAAAAAGGACGGTTCTATGCGTATGTGTATTGACTATCGTCAGCTGAACAAGGTTACAGTGAAGAACCGGTATCCTTTGCCCCGTATTGATGATTTATTTGACCAGTTACAGGGCGCACATGTGTTTTCTAAGATTGATTTGCGCTCTGGGTATCACCAGCTGAAGATTCGGGAGCCAGATATCCCGAAGACTGCCTTCAGGAACCGGTATGGTCACTATGAGTTCCTCGTGATGTCTTTTGGGCTGACTAATGCCCCAGCAGCCTTTATGCATTTGATGCACAGTGTGTTCAGACCTTATCTGGACTTGTTCGTGATTGTCTTCATTGATGATATTCTAGTATATTCCCGGAGCGGGGAAGAGCACGAGCAACATTTGAGGATAGTGCTTCAGATTCTGAGGGAGAAGCAGCTTTATGCCAAGTTCTCTAAATGTGAATTTTGGTTGAGTTCGGTGGCATTTTTGGGCCACGTGGTGTCGAGTGATGGTATTCGAGTAGATCCGAGGAAGGTGGAGGCCGTGCAGAGTTGGCCCGGACCCTCCTCCGCTACTGAGATTCGCAGTTTCCTTGGTTGGGCGGGCTATTACCGTCGTTTCGTAGAGGGTTCTCTTCGATTGCGGCACCTATGACTAGATTGACCCAAAGGGTGCCCCATTCAGGTGGACGGACGAGTGTGAGGTGAGCTTTCGAAGCTCAAGACGGCTTTGACTTCGGCCTATATTGATGTTGCCTACGGGTTCGGGGTCCTATCACTGTATATTGTGGTGCCTCACGAGTTGGACTCGGTGCGGTATTGATGCGGGACGGTAGGGTGATTGCCTACGCGTCGAGACAGTTGAAGGTGCATGAGAAGAATTACCTTGTTCATGATTTGGAGCTAGCTTGCCATTGTTTATGCCTTGAAAATTTGGCGTCATTATTTATATGGGGTTCCTTACGAGATCTACACTGATCAGCGGAGCTTGCAGCACTTGCTTAAGCAGAAGGACCTGAATATGCGTCAGAGGAGATGGTTGGAACTACTGAAGGACTATAATATTACTATTCTCTATCATCCGGGCAAGGCTAATGTGGTTGCTGATGCCTTGAGTCGTCGGGCAGAGAGTTTGGGGAGTTTAGCATATCTACCAGCTTCGGAGAGGCCTATGGCGATGAATGTTCAGGCTTTGGCCAGGCAGTTTGTTAGACTGGATCTTTCGGAGCCCAGCCGGGTTCTAGCCTGTGTGGTTTCTCAGTCTTCTCTATTTGATCGCATCAGGGAGCGTCAGTTCCACGACCCTCATTTGCTTGTCCTTCAGGATAGAGTTCGGTGTGGTGATGCTCGAGATGTTACCATTGGGGATGATGGAGTTATGAGGATGCAGGGGCGTATCTGTGTGCCCAATGTAGATGATCTTCGAGAGCTGATTCTAGCAGAGGCCCACAGCTCGCGGTATTCCATCCATTCGGGTGCCGCGAAGATGTATCAAGACTTGAGACAGCATTACCGGTGGAGGCGGATGAAGAGGGATATAGTTGATTATGTTTCCACATGCCTCAACTGCGAGCAGGTGAAGTATGAGCATCAGCATCCGGGTGGATTGATGCAGCAGATTGAGATTCCAGAGTGGAAATGGGAGCGCATCACCATGGACTTTGTATCCGGGCTTCCACGGACTGTTAGGAAGTTTGATTCCATTTGGGTTATTGTGGATCGGCTGACCAAGTCCGCCCATTTTATACCGGTGAGCACTACTTATTCATCGGAGCGGCTGGCGGAGATCTATATCAAGGAGATAGTTCGGCTGCATGGTATTCCAGTGTCCATCATTTCAGATAGAGGCACTCAGTTTCACTTCACGGTTCTGGAGAGCTGTACAGCAGGAGTTAGGTACTCGGGTGGAGCTGAGCACAGCATTTCACCCCCAGACTGATGGGCAGTCCGAGCGCACTATTCGGATTTTGGAGGATATGCTCCGTGCGTGCGTGATTGAGTTTGGAGGTTCATGGGATCACTTCTTGCCGCTGGCGGAGTTTGCTTATAACAACAACTACCAGTCTAGTATTCAGATGGCACCGTACGAGGCCTTATATGGTAGGAGGTGCGGGTCTCCCGTGGGTTGGTTTGAGCCGGGCGAGGCCAGGTTGCTAGGTACTGATATGGTTCAGGATGCAATGGACAAGGTCAAGGTGATTCAGGACAGACTTCGTGCAGCCCGGTCTAGATAGAAGAGTTATGCGGACAAGAAGGTTCGCGATGTGGCTTTTATGGTTGGTGAGCGGGTTCTGCTTCGAGTCTCGCCCATGAAGGGCGTTATGAGGTTTGGAAAGAAAGGCAAGCTGAGTCCTAGATTTATTGGCCCTTTTGAGATTTTGAGGCGTGTTGGGGAGGTTGCTTATGAGTTGGCCTTACCTCCCGGCCTAGCCGGAGTTCACCCCGTATTTCATGTCTCCATGCTCCGGAGATACCATGGTGACCCGTCGCATGTGTTGGATTTCACTTCTGTTCAGCTAGACAAGGATCTGTCTTATGTTGAGGAGCCAGTCGCCATTCTAGACAGGCAGGTCAGAAAGCTAAGGTCAAAGAACATCGCTCGGTAAAGGTTCAGTGGCGGGGCCAGCCGATCGAGGAGGCGACTTGGGAGACCGAGCAGGATATACGCAGCCAGTACCCTCATCTTTTCACTACTCCAGGTATGTTTTCTATGCTCGTTCGAGGACGAACGAATCTTTAAGTGTGGGAAGATGTAACGACCCGACCAGTCGTTTTAGAAAATTACGCCCCAATCCCTAATTTAACTGTTCCCCTAAGTTCATTTCTGCTATTGTGGGTTGCCGGGAGAGTCGGTTCCGAAAATTTGAGCATTTTGGGACACTTAGTCCCTAAATAAGAGCTTTGAAGCTAGAAAACGGCCCGTAGCCGGAACAGTGTTAAGACAATCTCGGAACGGAAATCCGATGGTTCCATTAGCTCCGTTAGGTGATTTCGGGGTTGGGAGCGCGTTCGGAATGTATTTTGGAGATCCGTAGCTCAATTAGGCTTGAAATGCCGAAGGTTGAAATTTTGGCGAATCCGAAGCGATAGGTGAGATTTTGATCCGGGGGTCGGAATGGAATTACGACAATTTCTGTAGCTTCGTTATGTGATTTTGGACATGTCCGCAAATTTTCAGGTGATTCGGACGTCGTTTGGTTGGGTTTTTGATCGAATGTGCAATTCGGAAAGTTTTAAGAGATTTAGGCTTGAATTCGATGGGAATTATGGGTTTCGATGTTGTTAGACGTGTTTTGAGGATCGGAACAAGTTCGAATAAGGTATTAGGATGTGTTGGTGTGTTTGGATAGGGTCCCGGGGGACTCGGGATGAATTCGGGTGATTAAACGGCAAGAATCTTAAAAACTTGCAGCAGGCTGGTGCCTGCCTTCTGTAGTATTCGCTTCTGCGGAGCTTGGACCGCAGAGGCGAGTCCGCAGAAGCGACATTTGCTCCGCAGGGGCGAGGGTCGCAGGAGCGGATTTTGGATCGTGGAGGCGGTCACGCGGGAGCGGAAAGTCTTCCGCAGGAGCGGAAGTGAACTATTTGGTGGCCCTCCGCAGGAGCGGACGCTTGTCCGCATAAGCGAAGTCGCAGAAGCGACTGTGCTTCCGCAGAAGCGGAATCGCTGAAGCGACCCAGAGATCGCAGAAGCGGAATGGTCCAGCCAAGCCTGGGCTTCGCAAAAGCGACAAAATGTCGTGGAAGCGGATCCGCAGAAGCGGAATTTCGTCCGCAGAAGCGGAAATCGCAGAGAGTTAATTATATCCGGCTTAAGGTGCGAATTGGGCGATTTTGAAGGAGAATTCGAGAGGTTTCTTCGGGTAATCAATTATGGACTCCAATTATGATTGTTGTTGATAATATTATGCAAGTTTTTCATGAAAATGGAGGAATTTGGGGTAATTAATGGGGGTTTTCACCCTAGACCAAAACCTTTAGAAAACCTTTGATTTGAATGGGCTAACGGAGTCCGATTTCGATAAATTTTATATGCACGGACTCGTATTGAGATAAGGAACCCGAATATATAATTGTCGTGATTTTTCGATAAGCGTACCGAAAGTTGGGTTTTGGCAACTTGTGGGTTTTGGTGAATTTTGAGTTAATTTGATTGGGTAATGCCCAATTGGCCTATTGTGATGTGATTCTATTGATTTTTATCAGATTCTACACTTGTGGAGGCCGACATTCGTGGCAAGAGGGTTATTACTTAGCGGTTTTGTACCGGAATTGGGGTAAGTGGCTTGTCTAACTTCGTGTGGGGGACTTTCACCCCTAGGATATTATTGTGATACTTTAAATGCCTTGTACGCGAGGTGACGGGCGTGTACATGCGGCTGGTTGTTGAACACATACTTTACTCAAAATGTTCAATGAGTGATATTCCTGTTTTTAGCTGTTAAATTTGATATTCCTACCCGGTAGTAGTTAGAAAAGCATGATTAGATAGTATCTAACTGTCTAGTTGCTTAATTGACTTACTTGAGTTTTCTTGGTAATCGTTGGCGCTGTTCATCGGCGAAGTTATCGTTAAGCATATTATACTTCTCTCTGTGTATTCCTTTACTTGCTGTGGTTGTGGACTACGGGTTCGATTCCCGAGATCCTGAGATTATTGAATTGTGGACTACGGGTTCGATTCCCGATATCCTGAGATTATTGAAATGTGGACTACGGGTTCGATTCCCGAGATCCTGAGATTATTGAAATGTGGACTACGGGTTCGATTCCGAGATCCTGAGATTATTGAAATGTGGACTACGGGTTCGATTCCCGAGATCTTGAGATTTATTGAAATGTGGACTACGGGTTCGATTCCCGAGATCCTGAGTTGTTGGTAGGGACTGCGGGTTCGATTCCCGAGATCCTGAGATTATTGAAATGTGGACTACGGGTTCGATTCCCGAGATCCTGAGATTATTGAAATGTGGACTACGGGTTCGATTCCCGAGATCCTGAGATTATTGAAATGTGGACTACGGGTTCGATTCCCGAGATCCTGAGATTATTGGTAGGGACTGCGGGTTCGATTCCCGGAGATCCCGAGTTATTGAGATATTATTGAGGCATGGGCTGCGGGTTCGATTCCCGGAGACCCAGAGGTACTGAGAATGGGACTGTGGGTTCAATTCCCACGGATCCTGGATTTGTTTATTTGAGTTGGTTATTTGTTGCTCGGTTAACTGTAGATGACTTGTAGTTTTATCTTGCTTTGCTGCTATTTCAGATTTACTCATACCTTGCACTGTTCGATATTATTATCATTATTTCTATTATTCTCGGTAGGGCCTTAACCTTCCTCGTCACTACTCCATCAAGGTTAGGCTTGGCACTTGCCGAGTACCGCCGTGGTGTACTCATGCTACTCTTCTACACACTTTTATTGTGCAGATCCAGGTACATCAGAGCAGGCTCGTGCTAGGTGATTTCTGCAGCTTTTCTGGAGACCTCGAGGTATGATCTGCGACGTCCGCAGATCCGGAGGCTTTCCTTCTATCCTAGTGGTATTAGTTGACATTTTTCTTCATTTCGTTGTTAGATACTCTTTACACATAGAGCCACAGTTGTATTTCTCTTTTAGTCTGTGTTACCGTGGGGTTTCGGATCTTGGTAGTGTTTTATTTATTGTGTGACGGATGTATGTGCCAAGCGGCACGGATTACATATCTTTTATGTTATTTTCCGCTGTTTCTTATTTAAGTATTTATAACTTATAGATTCCGCAATGTGTTAGGCTTACCTAGTCGTGGGGACTGGGTGCCATCACGACATGTTCACAATTGGTGAACTAGGGTCGTGACAGCACTATCTCATGCTACACAATACAGAACTATCTTTTTATTCCTTTCCAGCATATGTGAGTAGATTATTAAAAATCTTAATTTTTAGCTACTTTCTTTCATAATAATATACCAATACCTGGATACAATCTCAAGCAGAGTGCAAGTCCGCACTCAAATCAGCCCCTCGGGCTCAGCACTCTTATCAATTTACACCAAGAGATCTGGTCAATAAGGCAACTAATGCATGTGTGCCAATAATGTATGAGTGTTGAATGTTATGCCACATAGTACATGTAAACCAATGTATGTATGTCATGCAATACATATGACCGCTACGGCGCGTAGCCCGATCCAATTTGGGTACCCGTGCTCACTCGGGGGGTTCGGACTCGGAGGGGCTCCTACAGCACCCAAGCACGATATTAATATCACACCTGCTCGCGGCACGCAGCCGATCCATATACCACTCGCGGCGTGTAGTCCGAACCATGCATGTGTATGCATATGCTCGCATAAATTGTCATGCCCTAACATATGGCCCTCGGCCCAAATCGATCTAACAAATAATCAAGAAAGCCTCTACGGGCGACAATATCATATTAGCTCACGGCTAAAATATTATACGACCTTGCTCGAGTTTTTCATAACCTTATAAGAATGCTTGAATAGCAAAATACCATTTAAAACCTTAAATTTAGATAAAAATATGTACGGTGTTATCAAGACAATGATACCGATCCCCGAAGGATTCAAATAATCGGCACGAAGCCCAAGCATGATAATTAGTCCAATTCATTTCAACAATTAGGTGTTATTATTTATTACGTGGGACGGACCAAGTCACGATCCCCAATGGTGCTCTACCCCACGTCCGTTATCCGACGTGCAAGTCACCTCAACACAGAACTAAGATGTGCAAGTCCGGGGTTTACTAACCTCAGGGCATCATTTACAAGTATTACCCACCTCGAACCAACGAAAGCTCATGCCCGCGATGCCTTAGCTCCTCGAACCGGCATCCATGCATGTCAAAACTAGCACAAATCAGCTCAAATATATCAAAATAGGCTAATGGAACATAACCCAATCGAAAGAACTCGAAAAATATCAAAAATCACGAAATTTGCAAAACCCGAGCCCCGGGCCCACATCTCGAAAAACTTCAAAACTCATATTTCCAGAACCCTCGTCTCGCCACGAGTCCATACATATAAAATTTACCAAAATCGGAGTTCGATTGGCCTTTCAAAACCTAAATTTTTGTTTTCAATACCTAGGCCACAATCCTTCACAATTTCTACCCAAATTCATGAAGATTGATGTTAATTCTACCATAAAATGATGTTTTTGAGTCAAGAAACTTACCTCCGATGAATACCCGATGATTTCCCGGCGTTTTCCCGTGATTTCTTCTCTCAAGGGCTCAAAAATTATGTTTTGGGTATATGAAACCCGCGAGCCCTCTGTTCTGCAATTAAACTCACTGCCTGGGAATTTAACTCTACGCGTCCGCGATGTCTCTCACGCGAACGCAATGGCCTGAACGATTACTTCATCGCGAACGCGACGCCCTATCACGCGTCCGCGAAGTTCAATTCTCCCAGCCGCTGGATTTATTCTACGCGAACGCGTCCATCCTTCACGCGAACGCGAAGCTTCGTCCAACCTTGCCTACGCGAACGTGACAGCCTGATCGCGAACGCGATGCCTTACCCAGCCCTGCTTTCGCGAACGCGACCTGGGCCATGTGAACGCGAAGGCTTAATTCCTGCTGCACCAACCTGCAATTTACAGCAGACCTTTCCAAGTTCAAAATGCCCGATTTATGGTCTGAAATCCTCCCGAGGCCCCCGGGACCCCAACGAAAACCACCAACATACTCCAAAACACGATAGGAACTTGTTCCAATCATAAAAACACCATCCTAAACATCAAAATCACCAATTACACACGGATTCAAGCCTAAGTTTCTTCAAAACTTTCAAAACTAACATTCGATCCAAAACCCGATCAAACGATGTCCGAATGACCTGAAAATTTGCGGACATATCCAAAATCACATAACGAAGCTACAGAAATTGTCGGAATTCCATTCCGACCCCCGGATCAAAATATCACCTACCGTTCGGTTTTCGCCAAAATTCAACTTTAGCCAATTCAAGCCTAAAACTACACCGGGCCTCCAAATTCATTTCCGATCGCTCCCCTAAGTCATAAACGATCCCCCGAAGCTAGTCGAAACATCGGAATCCGATTCCAAGCACTCTAACTCGATAGTCAACTCTAGGTTGACTTTCCATATTTAAACTTCCTTCAAACATGCTATTTGCTTCATTTCCAATTCCATTCACTCCTAACTCACCCGATAGGTTCTAACACTGATATAGAAGCATAAGATATGTTAATTCAAGGTAACGGGGTGGAAATTCTCGTAACGACGGGCCGGGTCGTTACATTCTCCCCAACTTAAACAATCGCTCGTCCTCGAGCGTACCCAGAGTTGTACTAGAAGCAACCCAATAGCTGAATGACCTTACCAAGCATATATTTGGGCGATCATACGTCACCCTATCTCACATAAGTCCGTAAACACCATATAGTCAAAATTTCACAGACCATCTGAATCATAAATCATATTACACTTTCTGAAATCATATGCCAAATGCAAATCCCATGCCTATACTCAGGATACACTCGTATCCACTACAATAACCCATATTCGCTACTCCGGGTGAGATCATATGATGTATCGACAACCCAATCACGTGAGACGATAGTCTCTAATCACAACAACTGGCCACAATAACCAAATACTAGCTGATAACCTTTTTCATTAGATAGAGTCTGATTCCAACACCTCCATACCATGCCCACGGCAGCTGAACCACGCGATATACCGAACCCATCTCTCACGTTAACCATTCGTGAATCTATTTCCCCTTTAAAAACTGATACCACAATGGGTTTCGGAGCCAAGGCTCGATTTTACCTTTCTGA
The DNA here is from genome assembly GCA_032618575.1 of Nicotiana noctiflora. Taxonomy (NCBI): domain Eukaryota; kingdom Viridiplantae; phylum Streptophyta; class Magnoliopsida; order Solanales; family Solanaceae; genus Nicotiana; species Nicotiana noctiflora. The sequence continues at coordinate 58,367 of JASVEL010010159.1, forward strand.
CCAACTGAAAACACATATGCTCACTCTCAATAATGACTCCAATGATCATTTCGATCATAACACACCGCACTGGTGACATAACACCTCAAACACCGGCCTAAGCCGCGACGAGCACAACATAGGCTCCAATAGAAACATCTGAACACACTCGAATCATGACAGCTCAAATCATGACAACTGTCTCCAGCAAAAGAGCTGCAATTCAATTCCTCCGTGCCATCATAACATAGAACTGAGATCGCGTCTCGCATTATAGAAATAGAGTACCTGAATCCTCCTCGAGAGGTCATAACATCACGTGGCCTTGCCACGATTCGTGATTCTATCCCAACGTTATTACTCATGAAGCACCTCAAGCCACTAAGCTCAAAACGGTTAGCCACACACATATGTAGGTCTTGAACCCAAGCAATCAACCTTACCCACGGTGAAACAATTAACGTATGCTATCAAATCCTGAAAGGACACAAACAACGTGCCATTTGCCAAGCGATACTCAAAACGGACTTTTCCTCAGAAGCGAGGAAGTATTGTATACCCGGTAGCATATAACTAACTATATTTTCACAATATTCTGTTGCGGCGTGCAACCTACTCCAATGACATTCCCGTGGCAGCGTGCCACCCGATCTGGATACCATTCCTGTGGCGGCGTGCCACCCGATCCAAATAACCCGTGGCGGCGTGCCACCCGATCCATGCATAAATCTTGCAAAAAGGAAATGCATATCGAGTCGAATTTTCTCATTACAGCTAATATATATATATATATATATATATATATATATATATATATATATATATATATATATATATATATATATATATATATATATATATATATATATATATATATATATATATATATATATATATATATATATATATATATATATATATATATATAGCCTCAAGCTCGGCCACATGAAACGCATCTGACAACGTTTCTCAATACTGGAACTGAATCAATGGTAGATACTTCTACACTAACATCCGCCACTAAGGTCCAACTGACAAAGCAATGCCTACCAGCCGTCCGCTGGTCCTGTGTACAACTACTCTGTTGGAGCATACTCTGATGCTCTTTGCTACGCAATTTGTGCCATTTTCCGACATAGTCCATATCACATTTGTCTAGACGACCTGACTTATGTCAACCAGTCTGAAATAAGGTATCATAACCCCAATTCATCATATCAAGCTAAGAGAGAGCCACTAGGGCTTCCGATTTCCAATAATCACAAAACGGTGCCGATACACGCGATATACAACCACTACATAGGCCAATTAGGAGAACTTCTAGTCTCCAACACATATATAACACATGAATCGCTATACCTGGTTCCACACTCCACCGTACGAATACATAACGCACATCAAGCGCCCATTCATTCCACGAAAGCCATCCAAGAATTTTACTATGCCATCAACGACTCAATTATTACAGTCGATCCAACAAGAGAATACCACCATGCCATTAGATATTATCAATTTACATTACCTTGTCCTTTTTGGACCATATTCCCTACCAAGTTAATAGCATAGCAGTACCATTTTCTTAAATCATCAGAAAGATCGATTCTTAATTCACCTGCAGCTGTCTGTGCTGCTCAATAATCTTTATTGACTTCCCATATATTATGAAATGATCTCAAAACCTAGAATATACCATTATCAACTTTCCATAACACATCGTGTATACCATATCACACTAAGACAACATGGAAATTCATATCCCTTTCCTCCGCCTCAACATCGGCGCACTCAACTAGTCAAGTACTTTCGTGATCCCATATAGAAGAAAACTCATTACACATTCCACGCTTCGCATACCGACAGGAGTATACTCATTTTCAAACCATGATAAAACACATCACAAACTATTTCTTCCCATTCGTTGCATAAGTTTAGTTGCATAAGTTTAACTGCCAGGACTGAGTCCTTATACCCATATCAAGTTACACAACTGCCAGCACTCAAGAGCTTTGCTTGTCTGCAAGACTCATTACTTCAACCACCTACCAGGAATCAATCGTATTCCTTTTTTTTATATACCATTCTGGTTCATTAACAAGTTGTTCCATTTACCAAGTTTCCTTTCTGATTCATCTCTAATTTCATATCAGTCTTTACTGTAGTACGACAATGCCTCAACCCTTTTTACCACACAAGACTCGTACGCAAGACCACACGGTCTAAGACCTATAGGCCACTGAATACTCTCTCAATGTTTCCCAATAGGGATACCTAGAATCCCACCATTCACATGATATAACACAAGTCTTGATCTTCTCTAACGAAACCGCCATCTTTAGCCACATACACAAATCTTAAGGCACCCGACTGTTACAAGCAAAATCTTGAACACTGCAAAACCATTCTCGGGCATCATTCACCCTTATTCAGCTGTAATTCAACTGTCCTATTGAGTAGTTACACTCGTGTTTTGTTAGAACTCTGGACATCGCAGAACATGATTACTTACAGATACAATCAGCTATCTTTCTTTTCTATACGGTGAATATTCTTTACCAACAGCAGTTCAAAACACCCTAGTACTTCATCAGATCTACGAAGCACCATAACCTTTACCCGAATTTCCCAACATACTTAGAGACGGAATCAACATAGCACACAATAGTGCAATCAGTTATTCAATAGCAACCTCCCTAACTTAGCTCGAAGCCATTCATCAAAGCACTTTCAATCACTCATATCATTATTACTCAAGTGATGCCGAAATGTTACAATGAGATTAAACTCAAGTCATTTACAAGCCTTGACAGAGACTCGAATCATCAGAGACCTTAGCTCTTCTACAACTCTTGCAGATATACACGCACCACCAATAAGCCCACTCTCTTTAGGTGGCAGAAATCTTTCTAAGTCCCAAATTGTTTTTTTCCAGAAATTTCGGCAGAGTTTCCTTTGTAAATTGGCCTATCCACCTGCCAGAGAATCACCAAAACCATCCTACCAACACATTCACAACTCGACGAGACATCACAATGCATATCGACAACATTAGTCTCAATACTACACAAATCATATTATCATATTTGGTACATGGACATGCGTTGTACCTGCTCGAATCATAACACATATCAACTACCTTTCAATTACACATGAGAACTAATCCACCTATCTCGCCTCAATTTAACATTTCAGCACAATACCTTCCACCAGGATACACATAGCATAATCATTTTAGTCTTCCCTGAGTTTGAACTCGTTCCACTACACATAAGGCACTTTACCTTCCAATTAAGAGGTGATGAAAATATTTCTCACGCCCATAGCTAGGGCTACATATCAAATCACAATAAAGATAAATACCGATCGTATGAACGTCATAATACCGGCTCGCGACATTAGCACCTTGGTGCTCGAGCCATAGACAAGGATCTGGCCTCAAGTCCTCCCGACTGGCCCAACATGAACTCACGGAGATTATATCTCGCCCCTCGATCGGGGAATTGCAAGCCATAAGTCAATTATATTACTGAGCCCTCGATGCGTACACAGACGTGTGGAAGGAATTTCAAAAATTATATCCCAAGCTGAATCCAGTGCGCACGATAAGAATTCCAAGAAATGTGAAGTGTTTCCTAAAGGTTCGCAGCCTCCCGAGGATAAGTACAGGCGTCCCCGTACCGATCCACAAGACTCTACTAACCGGCTCAAGACTCATGAGGCCTAGTAAACCTAGGCTTCGATACCAACTTGTCACGACCCCAAATCCGGTCGTGATGGTGCCCAGCACACTGCTAGGCCAGCCTGACCAATTAACAACAATCATGGAGCCACAAGCTCACTTTATCCAATTTAAGCATAACAGAATAATTTAACAGTGATAGATAAATTAAAAACAGGGAACCAAGTCCCAACACGTGCCAACTCCCATAGACCGAAGGGTCAAGAGTCATGAGCCTCTACAGAGTATACAAAGTGTAAATAGCGAATATAATTGTACACAAGTCTGGGGTGGTCAGAACAAAAATATATACAAACAGGAGAATCAGGTCCTGCGAACGTTGGCAGCTACCTCGACTGTCCAAAAGCACTCCCGAGCCGCAATAGAATCAACCCTGCTATGATGTACCTGAATCTGCACACAAGGTGTAGGGAGTCGGGTGTGAGTACTTCCAACTCAGCAGTAATAAAAGTAAATAATGTTGAAGGGAAGAAAACCACGATAGGCACTATCTCATGCTACACAATACAGAACTATCTTTTTATTCCTTCCTGCATATGTGAGTAGATTATTAAAAATCTCAATTTTTAGCTACTTTCTTTCATAATAATATACCAATACTTGGATACAATCTCAAGCAGTGCAAGTCCGCACTCAAATCAGCCCCTCGGGCTCAGCACTCCTTATCAATTTACACTAGGAGATCTGGTCAATAAGTCAACTAATGCATGTGTGCCAGTAATGTATGAGTGCCGAATGTTATGCCATGTAGTACACGTAAACCAATGTATGTATGCCATGCAATGATATGACCGCTACGGCGCGTAGCCCGATCCAATTTGGGTACCCGTGCTCAGGGGGTTCAGACTCCGGAGGGGCTCCTACAGCCCAAGCACAATATTAATATCACACCTGCTGCGGCGCGCAGCCCGATCCGTATACCACTGCGGCGTGCAGTCCGATCCATGCATGTGTATGCATATGCTCACATAAATTGTCATGCCCTAACATATGGCCCTCGGCCCAAATCAGTCTAACAAATAATCAAGAAAGCCCTACGGGCAACAATATCATATTAGCTCACAGCTAAAATATTATAAGACCTTGCTCAAGTTTTTCATAACCTTATAAGAATGCTGAATAGCAAAATACCATTTAAAACCATAAATTTAGATAAAAATATGTACAATGTTATCTAGACAATGATACCAATCCCTGAAGGATTCAAATAATCGGCACGAAGCCCAAGCATGATAATTAGTCCAATTCATTTCAACAATTAGGTGTTATTATTTATTACGTGGGACGGACCAAGTCACGATCCCCAATGGTGCTCTACCCCACGTCCATTATCCGGCGTGCAAGTCACCTCAACACAGCACTAAGATGTGCAAGTCCGGGTTTACTAACCCTCAGGACATCATTTACAAGTATTACCCACCTCGAACCGACGAAAGCTCATGCCCGCGACACCTTAGCTCCTCGAACCGGCATCCATGCATGTCAAAACTAGCACAAATCAGCACAAATATATCAAAATAGGCTAATGGAACATAACCCAATCGAAAGAGCTCGAAAAATATCAAAAATCACGAAATTTGCAAAACCCGAGCCCCGGGCCCACATCTCGAAAAATTTCGAAACTCATATTTCCAGAAACCTCGTCTCGCCACGAGTCCATACATATAAAATTTACCAAAATCGGAGTTCGATTGGCCTTTCAAAACCCAAATTTTTGTTTTCAACATCTAGGCCACAATCCTTCACAATTTCTACCCAAATTCATGAAGATTGATGTTAATTCTACCATAAAATGATGTTTTTGAGTCAAGAAACTTACCTCCAATGAATACCCGATGATTTCCCAGCGTTTTCCCGTGATTTCTTCTCTCTAGGGCTCAAAAATTATGTTTTGGGGTGTGAAACCCGCGAGCCCTCTGTTCTGCAATTAAACTCACTGCCTGGGAATTTAACTCTACGCGTCCGCGATGTCTCTCACACGAACGCGATGGCCTGAACGATTACTTCATCGCGAACACGACGCCCTATCACGCGTCCGCGAAGTTCAATTCTCCCAGCCGCCGGATTTTTTCTACGCGAACGCGTCCATCCTTCACCCGAACGCGAAGCTTCGTCCAACCTTGCCTACGTGAACGCGACAGCCTGATCGCAAACGCGATGCCTTAGCCAGCCCTGCATTCGCGAACGCGACCTGGGCCACGCGAACGCGAAGGCTTAATGCCTGCTGCACCAACCTACAATTTACAGCAGACCTTTCCAAGTTCAAAATGCCCGATTGATGGTCTGAAATCCTCCCGAGGCCCCCGGGACCCCAACGAAAACCACCAACATACTCCAAAGCACGATACGAACTTGTTCCAATCATAAAAACACCATCCTAAACATCAAAATCACCAATTACACACGGATTCAAGCCTAAGTTTCTTCAAAACTTTCAAAACTAACATTCAATCCAAAACACGATCAAACGACGTCCGAATGACCTGAAAATTTGCAGACATATCCAAAATTACATAACGAAGCTATAGAAATAGTCGGAATTCCATTCCAACCCCCGGATAAAAATATCACCTACCGTTCGGTTTTCGCCAAATTCAACTTTAGCAAATTCAAGCTTAAAACTACACCGGACCTCCAAATTCATTTCCAATCGCTCCCCTAAGTCATAAACGATCCCCCGAAACTAGTCGAATCATCAGAATCTGATTCCGAGCACTCTAACTTGATAGTCAACTCTAGGTTGACTTTCCATATTCAAACTTCCTTCAAACATGCTATTTGCTTCATTTCCAATTCCATTCACTCCTAACTCACCCGATAGGTTCTAACACTGATATAGAAGCATAAGATATGTTAATTCAAGGTAACGGGGGTGGAAAATTCCCGTAACGACGGGCCGGGTCATTACAGCTTCAGGACTATATGTTCTTAACTTTTTAACTTAACTTTAGGACGACATGTCCTTAACTTTTGAAGTTAACTTCAAAACTAAATGTCCTTAACTTTTGGGATTCTTAACCTAAGTTCATGACCTATTATCCTTAACTTTTGAGCTTGTTAGTCTAAGTTCAGGACTTCAGGACTTATTGTCCTTAACTTTTGAACGACTACTGTAAGTTTAGGATCCATTGTCCTTAACTTTTGGACTTCTTAGCCTAAGTTTAGGACCTCTTGTCCTTACACTACTAAAAAATAGCTGATTTGCGACTGAAAATTTGCGGCCGACACAATCAGTCACAAATTTGTGACTGATTCGGTCTAAACTTTAAAAAAATAATGTTTGTTATATTTTTTTAATTGTTCGACTATTTTTTCGACAACATTGGTCGCAATGTTTGGCGCAAAAATCCGGGATAAATAATTGCGACGGATTCAGTCGAAAAATAAAAGTCAAACAATTTTATTTGACCAGTTGCGTCCGTTTCGGACGCAAATATTTTAAAACTTTGGTCAAATTACTTTTTTAAAATTGCGATTGAAACGGTCGTTAGTTGTGCGACGTAATCAGTCGCAAATTCTTTTTAAAACGCTAACCCCGCCCCAATTTTTAGTAAACTTAAAACTTCCCCCTAAAATTTCCCCTTTCCTTTACTGTCGTCGCCCGCCCACTTAGGCTTAGAAAGACAGAAAACCCTACACCATTATCAGTTGAACGGAACCCCAACACGACAAGTTCGTGGAATACCTCTAAATGTGAGTCTATATTTCGATTGTTATTCACTGCTTGATTTCTCTTTGTATCTTCTTCTTAACTAGGGTTTTAATATAAATTTTAAGATTTCTAATTGACAAGTAGGTTAATGTGACTTTCTCGCAGGCGATTCTTCTTCTGCTGGTGCCTTTCCCATCATTAACTTCTTCTCCGCTTCTAATTCCTTAAGCTTGTGATTTTTAAGGTTCTTTTCTTGCAAAATTGGTACTTTAATTTCTTAAAATATTTTGGATATTTTTATTAAGCACTTTTATATTTCTGCAATATACTAGTTTAGAGTGCTAAATGGAAGATGAAGTTTTTTTCTTTATTTAATTTTTTTCTTTTAAATCAAACTTAATTTTGCTTTTGAATATAGAATGGGTTAATTTCCTTTGGTTTTTTCATGAGTGGTGAATATTAATAAGTTTTTCCTCCAATGAAATTTACGTGATTGATTGCTTTGTTGTAGGTCAAAACGCCAATATAAAAGATAATCAATGATGTCAAGTTCTTGCTAAACATGAGGTAACTCTAGTTTTCAGATATGAATGCTTCTTTTTTTAATTTTATTTTTATTTGTTAATACATAAGCAAGGTGGAAATGGGATGGGGTTGTCTTCTCTTTCACGGGAAATGGGTTGGGGATGTAATGTTTATGGAGGTGGATTCAAGTAAGTAGTGTGTGTGGCATACTTATTACCATTCATATGCTTAGCAGTGGGTGCAAACGTAGTACAAGTATAAATATATAGTCTTTAAAGCGTTTCTGAAATTGAGTATAAAAAACAAACAAACATGGTGACTGATTCTTGCATTGTTGGCATTTTTCTTCTCTTGAATTCTAAGCCAGCTTATTCTTTTTAGTGAATAATGTATTAGTGCTTCATTTAACCACTTACCTGAATAAATGCCCAAATTCATCAAATGTAATTATATATACTTGAAAAACAAACCGTCAATATTAAAGAGACTGCATGACAACCAACGGGAGTAGATTAGAAATAATATATCTATTTTTTGGATAATAAGAACAATAAATGAAGTTTTCCTAAGCCTTAAGATAAAAAACTTATAGTCAAAAGGCTGAGTTGAGGAAGTTCTTCTCATTTCACACAGTTAAAGCATTATGTAAGAGAATGCATGTTAGTATTGAGAGCAGAACAAATTTAATCTTCAGATTGCTTCCTGTTACTACTCTCAGTATCATCACATGAGAAGTAAAAAGCTAAACAAATACATTCATAGTACAACACATTCCTGGAATATATTTCTATGCCAGCAACAGTGAAATCAAAACTCTCATACTATTGGATATTCTCAATTAACAAACAGAGACATTGAGAAGGTTTAGGCATCTTGGAATTAACATTTGCTTTACCTCTGTTTCTTTCCTCACCTTATGTCTAGGAAAATGGTGTCCATGGACTTGTCAGAAAAGAAAAATGATGCATGATTCTATTATCTTTGTTTCTCTTTTTCTTGTTTGCCAATGTATATCGATAGTGTCTTCTGGACATGTGTCAATAGGGTGGAACATTGCATACTGGAGGTTCTATTAGTTTTGAAGCCCATCGTTGGAGAATGGTAATTTCAGTATAAAATATTCTTAGTTATACAAGTATGCAAATTGAACATATATATATATATATATATATATATATATATATATATATATATATATTTCTAATTAATTCTTAATTTTCAGGAAAAAGAACGCGGGGGAGATGTGACTTATGCTGAGGTCTTTGCAGAGACCCACAAGAAGAAGAAGAAGGATGGCACAAGAGAAGGATGGATCGAACCTCGTGCTTTAGAGACCTTTGTATTATCCAAACACCAACACTATATAATTTTTCCTTCTTGGTTTATTTTATTTATATAACGTGTATTATTTTATTTTTCAGGACAAGTATCATATTGATCTTGATGCATGGAAACAAACTCAACCTGAAGGAACTCAGCCGACCCCGGACGATATGACTGCAATTTGGACACAAGCGGCTGGTGGCGTGAATAAAGGTATAAAATATTATGTAAATATCTATTTTGGTATTAATTTGAAAGTTACTTATTTGGTTTCTTACTTCTTTTACTTTCTTTTCTTTATTTCCCGTGAAAATAAAAAATAAAGGTCGAGTTTACGGGATTGGAATACAGACATCCTCTAGTCGTCCACCAACAGCATTATTCACTGGGGCATCAGTTTCCCAAGAAGACATGGAATCTATGCGTCAAAAAGTGGATCAAATGTCGCAAGAACTTCAAGAAACTCAGGCTTTGATCCAAAAATTATTTAAAAAAAAAGCAAGAAAAGAGTTCCAATGGAGTCCGAGTCTGAGTCTGAGTCTGAGGAGGAGATTGAATCTGAATAGACTATTTGAATATTTTAGAGTTGAAGTTAGAGACATGTTTAATCTATGTTGTTTGATAGTTTGGTGTTTTATTAGTTGGTGGAATTATTATAAGTATTATTGTTTACTTTGTGGTAATATTGAATTTTGGATTGTTTAGGTTTTTGGTTAATTGTTAGATGTTTGGGTGGCTGTTTTATTTGGCAGGTGGGTAATTAGAAATACAATAGGATGTTGCCTAAAAATGCCAAGATTTGCGAATGATTCAATTGCAAATTAAAAATTTCTTATAATATTTAATTAATTTTTGCGACTGAATCAATCGCAAATGAAAAATTTTCAACATTTTAATTTATTAATATACGACTGTTTACTCAAATGTCTACGACTGATTCTGTCGCAAATTTAGCGATGGAATCTGTCGCAAAATTAGCGACTGATTCAGTCGCAAATTGCTAAATTTCAAATGACCCCGCATTTTTTTACTTTGCGATTGCATCTGTCGCAATGTTTCGACTGATTCAGTCACAAATATATTGCGACGACGTGTTTTCTGACTGACACTTTTCAGTCGCAAATCGGTCGAAATAATACGATTTGCGACTGATTTGCGACTGTTTTGACGGTCACAAATTTGCTGTTTTTTAGTAGTGTTAACTTTTGAGCTTGTACCAATAGTTCATTCTTATTAGATTGATTCACATTTTCATCGTCATCACTGTCATCCTCATCAAAGTCTTTTCCTTGTGAAATGTACAGCAAATCTTAGAGCTCTTCTTGTTGAGGAACTCGTTATCCATTGTACCTGGCTTCCATGAAACACTCTTCTTCTTCTGTTTCAATTTTAGAGTTAGGGTTTCTGTTTTATGTTGATGCTATTGCTCGGAAGACGACGATGAGGAGGAGGATTCCGATGAGTTGTTTAGGGTTAAGGTTATTGTTGCTGCTGTTTTTCCAGTGGTCGCCGGTGATGGCGATTGTCTTGCACTTCTCGCCATTGTTGGGGCACCGGTTCTATGGAAGGAAGGGCAAAAATATCTTTTCATATTAACTTTAATAATAGAGCAGTGGCTATTTTTACTCAACATTAGTATTGCTGGACAAAAAATAAATATCACATTAAAAAATGGCTATCCCACGCTATTTTCACAACCTATGTTATGTCCCTTATTCCTCCATTTATTGCTTGATCTTTTTGTCAGATTATTCTTCGCCTTTTGTTTCTGCAAATCTCCACACATGTGCCTCGCACTTGTATTCTAATAATAAAATTTATATGGCGTAACATGTTTGGTAATATAGATGTACAGGATTGTTTCTTTATTGTTCAAGTATTTATATATTCTTCTTTATAAAAGTTATTGGTAATTAAAAATTATTAATAGGGAAGAGATAAAGAGAACTTACAAATAAATTGCATTACATTATATAATATTCGAAAAAAGGAAAAAATTATCTTTTTTGTTTGCTAAATGGTTTAAAAATACTCTTCCATCTATCAGTCAAAGAAAGTATATGACTTTTACTATATTGATAACCCACGCATCCAATGATATAATTGATGGGCCTTTTATTTAATGATATTGCATTCTTTTACTGGGCCACATGTCATAGTCGGTCAATAATCAAATATGGGTCATATCCATTTACCCTATCCCCTTTAATGAAAAAGACTTATGGGCCGTTTGGAAGGAAAAATTGGTGAAAAAGTTTTTCGCCAAAACAATTTTCTAGTACTCGTGTGTTTGTTTGACTTAAAAGGTGTTAAATTGTTTAACACTAGATCAATTCCCATTTTGCATAAACTCATTTTTCAATTTTGAAATGTTTTTTGGGACTCACTATAGCTTAAGAGTGTGCTTGGAAATTTTTGATAGAAAATTCAACTGGAAAATTCTTAGGTACCCCGTTTTGTACGTGGTGATGTTCTCTTTGGAGGAAGGAGTCATTATTTCTTTATTGTCCTATTTACAATCGTCCTTTACTTTCTTGAGCTCGGCCTCGGTCATCAGAAAAAAATATCGTGGCATGGACTCGCATCATCCTGATGTCGATGTCGAAATAGGTTTCTCACTTTTAAAATCGGATGTTATTTCACATGGTGGGGAAATAAATTCCTCGATACAAGGAGGAACCACTGGTTTATCCTTGGTCGATTGAGAAGATGATGAAACTTTATCCTTTTGGGATATCGGTTTAGAGGTTCTAGCCATCACAATGCGGAAGATCCAAGAAAATTAAGAATGTTGATAGTGAAGAGAAGGGAGAGCTCAAAGCGATTGAAAAAAGGTAATGAGACTTTGAAAACAATATGGGAATAAAGTTTGTAAGGTTATGTAAACTGTCTATTAATGAAGGTCATTTAAGCGGCTTAGGAAGCCAAAAGACCGACCGCCAGCTGCCAACAGTTAATGCTTTTGGGAATCATACAAAAAGTAACTTTTCAGTTGCTTCAACCGCTGACGTTACGATATTTGTGTCAGGACCAAGGCATCAAGGATTAATTCCTCAAAAATCATAAAGGGCAGCCTATAAGTCAAGTTCGAGCACGGTATCCATTCAATCACTAAGCCCAAGGACTATCCGAGTTGAGGAATCACTCACTCGAAGACTATGAAAAGGCCTAAGGTCTATCCTTATTACAAGTTCGAGCAAATGCACGGTCGACCTAAAAGCCAAAGGTAATTTTCCCACCTGGGGACTGCAAGGAAGATATAAGGATTTACTTCATCTCGAGGTCTTGCTCTAACCTAGTTGAGGCTCGAGAATCCTGACATTCCGAGTCCATATTCAAGCTCAGCCTGGGGGTTAACAAAAACTGCATGGTGTATTTTATTGATCAACTAAAAACCCAAAGGTTTACTATGTCCTAAGCTCGATATTTGGGATAGTCACTAAAATTATAAAATCGAGTCTTTTATGAATACTGATAAAATACAATTCATCATGGACGGAAAGAGATACAAAACGATCCTTTATACTTCCAAAAATGATTACAAAGTATAACTGTTGCACCCACGAAGGATACTTACAAAGAAGAAAAAAACGAAAGCCAATGATCTTAATTTACTTTATGTCCACGACCTCAAGAGCATCGTCTCCGAAAATCCTCTTCTCGGGGGCACCATTACTAATTTTTGAATACGTTTGGTAGATGACCCTCGATAAATGCAATTACATCTCCGGTAGCCGATATTGGGCATCCCGATGAAATTTTGGGCCATAATATAGAACAAGCAAAAGTTAAAGACCAGAAAGGGTTGCAAGGTGCACGAGCAACAATCCCAGAGTGTTCATCCTCGAAAATCTGTTCCGGTGTGGGATGCAAAATTTAGTAGATGATAGTGTTACCTCATTTCGTGGAAAGCAAAAGAAATAAAGAGTCACACCAGGTTGAAGTAAAGAGAAATGAGCAGTAGTGTAAAGTTCGTATATCTTTTGATACGGGAATGATTCAGTGCTCTTCTCTCGTTGTCTCAAGCCAAAGCTTTGAAAAGTGAAATCTTGGCATAACTCGTAAAATTACTTGCATGTGACCTTGTGGTCACATATTTGAGCCATAGAAATAGGTGATTAGAGGAAGAGATAAAGCAAGAAAAGGGCTAAAAGTCGTTGAAAAAGGATTGAGTGTAGTTTTTTCAGCCAATTAACCCCTTATTTATAGAAATCCGACGATGGAACTAGCGACACAAGTGGCCGATAAAAGCTGAAACGTATTTGATATTTTGGGAAGCATGCTAACATGACATTTTCGATCCTTTCAAGTGCCTAGGTCATGAGCATGACTTCATCACGAGAGGCTCGGGAAGATCGAGGTTCAAATCGTTTCTTATCATCTTATTCTGTATGAAACGCGGGGACTATCTGTATATGGTCCAAATTAAGGAGCCCGATTTCGAAGTCTCAAATTGAGTTATGAGTCCGAGTTCGGGCGACTCGAAGTAGGGGTCGGAGCAGACTGAGGGACATACAACTCGGAGAAGCAGATCGAAGGCCTGACACGACTGACATCAAGGGCCGTGCAATCTCGAAGACACTCAAGAAAGTGCAAAAATTTCTCAAGGACACGTGGGTCATGGCATAAATTATTGATAAGATCTGTACGAAATAGTACAAGTCTGTATTAGGTTTTTATACAGCTTACCAATGATTCGCCATATTAGGGTTTTCCCTTCTTATATAAAGAGGACCACAACTATCTTATATCTCATATTATTCACTGCAATAAGAATATTCTACTCTGCTTTTCATGTTTACCGTGCTCACCAAGTGTTCTTCAGCTTTATTGTTTTTACTTTATTGTTCCAACTACATTGCTCTTAGTTGACCTTGAGGCCACCAAGAAAATCGAGCTCGTGGTCCTCTTTGTTATAGTAACACTGGTTTGGTTCATCAGTTCTTCTTATTTAAACTTAATATTATTTGTATATTCATTAGCATTAGAATAAATTACATATCTTTAAAACTATAAATCATATTTAATTATTACTCCCATTTTTCGAGGTAAACAAATTCTTCTGTGGGTTAATCTTCAAGAGAGAAAAATGATTTAAGATTATATTTCCCTCTGAAATGAATACCAATCTAATTTCCAATTTCGGAAAGAAGTTTGGTTGGTCATTGGGATTAAGGATAAGTTCACGCAAAATGTCCTAATTTATTATAAATAAAGTAGGATTTTTTCTCTGCATAAGCCATCAAGATTATATAACTTGGTACTAACTTTATTTTATCTATACTGTTAAATTACGCACGAGTCATATCGGATTGGTATGATTTGTTGCTATCTTAATTTTACGTATCTTATTAAGTTGTCCATATGTGAAGTCGAATTAGTATGACTATGTACTACCATCATTTTAATTTACCTATATTGTTAAGTTATTAACAATATGAGTTTGTACTATTATTTTTTCCATTTTGTTAATTAATTGTCCACAAGTTATGCAAGATTGGTACGATTTATTATTTTATTTATTCTACATAGCTTATTAAATTGTCCATAAGTCATGTTAGAATGATATGACTTCGTACTATCTTCATTCTACTTATCTTGTTAAAGTGTATACAAGTCATGAGAACTTGGTATGACTTGTATACCATCTTTTTCTGCATATATTGTTAAATAATTCACAAGTCATATGCGATGGATATAACTTGATAGTATCTTGCTTAATGTATTTATCTTACTTACTTCATCCTGAGGGTAATGGCAAGTATTATCAATCAATAATCAAAGGGAAATATGGATAAAATCCACTTTTATCACCGGGTAATTAAACATTAGCCACAATTTTAAAATTTATTACTTCCTTCGTCTCAATTTATTTGGTGGTGTTTCACCAGGCATGGAGTTTAAGAGAAAATTATATCTTTTAATATTTCTGGTCCAAAATAAGCCATATGTATTTGTGTGGTTGTAAAGTATCTCGCTAAGGTTAAAATGAGAAAATTAAAACTAAATTATATTTAAATAAGAAAGTATGATATTCTTTTTCGCGCTGACTAAAAGGAAAAGACTGAAACATATATTTGGACAGATGGAGTAATTGTCACAGCCCAAAATTCCACCAGAATCATGATAGCGCCTAAAATTGCTTGCTAGGCAAGCCACCAATAAATAGAAATAAAATTCAATAATAGTATGAAATAGTGCTGAAGAATGGAATAACACAAATAACCGAAGTCAATAGCAGCAATACAACTGAAACCAATCCACGATCCAATGTCCTCGAATAAATGAGCTCTAGAGAATTTAAATATAAGGTCAAAACCAAAATACAGTACTGTCTGAAACATTAACAGTAATAACATGAACTGACAATATAGGGGACTTCAAGGCCTGCGAACAAAACAGAAGCTACCTTGAAATCTCCAACGGTTAAATATGTTAGGCGAAATGGCTTCCTGGCCACTAAAACTTGTCCGGATTTTTAAAGTCGATACATAAACTTATAACTTTCCCATCTGAACACTCGAACTTATTTTTTCCATAATTAATAAGCACATTTGACCATTGACCATGCCCATGTGGCGTCAGTTGATCCTAATTAGCAGGTAATTAGCAGCCCGCGTGAAAACCCCCTTGCCAACGCCCAACAGTACAAAATAGGTTATGTTTAATTGTGTTATTATTTATTCCTTCTAAAATACCCCTTTCCTCCATTTTTAAAAATCTGAAGCTCCATTTTCAATTTTCTTTTCAGTTTTTCAGACTGAAAATGGTGGAAAGTTGTAGGATCTACAACGATCATCAAATAACTAACCTGCTGAGCAACTTTTGCAATTTTCCCACTGTTTTCTGATGAGTCTGTCACTGTCAACTTTTGAGGTTCCAAAAGATTATTAGTTTTTCCTCATTTGTTTTCTTCAAGGAGTTCTTCTCAATATAAGCATTTTCAGCAGATATCCTACACAAATCCCTCCTTCCCCTTTCTTTGAAATGTGTATTTAATCACAATATCATTTAGAGGCTGACTAGGATTCTCATTGTTTAGATTAGATACCGTAGATTTTGAGTTTAACAACTAATTGCAAAGATTTTTCAGATAGAACAACTAATTGCAAACACTATCAACATCTATTTTGTAACCAGGAACCTTTAAGCCCTGACAGATCTATTATCTTGTTCTGAAATATCCATCTTCCCCATTAATCCTGTATATTCACCTATTGCATTATGAACACCAGTTGCCTCAATGGTGAAGAGAAGAAAAAGGAGCAGAGATAGGCGTTATGTTGCTAGGGGTGCTGGAATTAGCTTGAAATGGTAATTAATGGGATGAAGAAGAATGCTATAGCAGTCAAAGAGGAGAGTTGTTGCTTGAATTTTCCTTATTGTTGATCCATTTTGATTTTGAGTTTGCCGACGTGTAAGACATCTATTGGTCATCTGCTGACTGGATGGACACGTATATGTATGTGTAATACACGTGCACGTGGTCTCTTGTCATATGTGTTTATTAGTTATAGAAGAAATGAGTTCGAATGTTCAATTGGGAAAATAGAAAGTTTATGTATCGGCTTTAAAAAGCCTGGAAAGTTTAAGTGGCTGGGAAGCCATTTCGCTAATATATTATAATCTAGCAATCACCCCTCTCAGCAGTATCGAGATCTACACATAAAGTGCAGAGTGTAGTATGAGTACAACAGACCTCAAATACTCAATAATTAACAAGCATAACCTTGGGCTAAAATAAGTAACGAGCTTGGCAAGGTTCAATGCCCATTCTCAATAGCCAACAACAATGATAGTACCATACTATCGGCAAAATAAAAAGCACTTCAAGAAAAAATCAAGTACAACTTTATCAGAATAAGAGGATCAATAAGCATGCTTCCGAAATACACCAATCATGACATCAATTATACCAATAAAGTAATCGAAGCATGGCCTTCCGATTTATACTATGATATACTAAGATATCCAAACTTTATTTATTAGATAGAGACATCAAGTACCAGATAGCATGAGAAATATATAGCTCAGGCTTGCATGACAAGGTTACATGTCAAATTCAACAATATCGCAATCTAATAATCAAGTATACCAAATCTCAAGACATGTGTAGAGCTTAGCACGAGTACCCCTCAATTATCACACACACCTACACTCACCACTGTACGGGTTCCCGGTGTAAGTCCCTCACCAAGCATGTCTCGTGTACTTGTACCCACAGGTTAATACCTAACTTCGGAGGGGAGGATCATAGCCCAAATGCTTATCCGATTTAAGTCAATAATCAATATACTTAACTTAATATGGGACCCGATGCATACATCACCTCACTATCAATACCACTCAGCCCAATAAGAGGCATGGCGTACGTGTCACCTTACTATTAATATGAACTCAGCTCTATCACGTACAATATAGGATCCCGAAGCAGGCGTAGCAAATGCTCTGCGTGCTCTGCTTCTGAGCAAGAATACACAAAGATATCATCTATAAACATAATCACAAAACTACCCAAAAATGGCTTGAACAAATGATTCATCATATCCATGAAGGCCGCTAGTGTGTTGGTTAGGCCAAAGGACAAATCAAGAAACTCATAATGGCAATATCTGGTCCGAAAGGCTATTTTCGAATCATCTTCTTCCTTGATCCTTAGCTAATGATACCAGATTTGTGATCGATCTTTGAAAAATACTTAGCACCTTGCAATTCATCAAACAAATCATCAATTCTTGAGTGCGGATACTTGTTCTTAATAGTTACCTGATTTAGTTGTCGATAATCAATACACATCCTTAACGAACCATCTTTCTTTCGAAAAAATAGTACTGGCACTTTCCACGGAGAAGTACTAGGTCAGATAGTCCCTTATCAAGAAGGTCCTTCAACTAAACTTTTAGTTCCTTGAGCTCGACAAGAGCAATCCTGTACGGAGGAATAGATATCAATTGCGTATTAGGTGACATATCGATGGCAAAGTCGATCTCCATCTTAGGTAGAATACCCAAGAGCTCATCAGGGAACTTATCGGTGAATTCACTAACAACTGGAACCAATTGAAGAGCAGGAGGCTTCGCTTTCGTAACCTGCACCCATACCAAATGATACAAATATCCGTATGTGATCGTCTTTCGAGCCTTATGGTAAGAAATAAACTTTCCTTTTGGCGCTGAAACATCACCCTTCCATTCGATAATGGGCTCTCCTAGAAAGTTAAAGTGAAAAACTTTCTTCCAACAATCCACTATTGCGTAACAAGAGTCTAGCCAATCCATGCTCATAATAACATCAAATTCTATCATTTATAACTCATTCTTTGAATTAAAATTTTTAATTCAAAGAAAATTAAAAAAAACATACGTGAAGTATCAAATAGGGAAATAGGGCTCAAATACACAAAATACGATCGGCTATGTCATTACATTTCGACCCTCTAAAACAAATAATCGTCCTCAAACAAGATTAGAATCATACTTGGGATAATAATAAGATGAGCATATCTGCTCTGCATATCATAATATGTCTCCTAAGTCACCTCCTCAACCGGTTGACCTATACACTAAACCTTCATTGATGTCATGTCTTGAGACCTCAACTTTCGAACCTGTTGATCAAAAATGGCCATCGGCTCCTCCTCCTAAAAATACAGATTCTAATCCAATTGTACTGAACTGAAATGAAACACATGCGACCGAACTTCTTAATACTTTTGAAGTGTGAAAACATGAAACATTGGGTGAACTCCTCACAAGCTACATGGTAAAGCAAATGTATAGGCCGGCTCACCCATTCTCTATAACACCTCAAAAGGATCAATATATTGATGGCTCAACGTGTCCTTCTTTCAAAATCTCATACACCCTTTATAGGCGAAACTCGTAGAAGAACTTTCTCACTCTCCATGAAAGCTACTTCCCAAACCATCCTATCAGCATAACTCTTTTGCTTGGATTGAATTGTACGAAGCCACTTTTGATTTACGTTCACCTTTTCCAAAGCATCACAAACCAAGTTTGTGCCAATAATCTAGCCTCACTAGGCTCAAACCAACTAACTCAAGAACGACATTGCCTCCCATATAAGGCCTTACACATAGCTATTTGGATACCCGACTGATAGCTATTGTTGTATGCAAATTCTGCTAATGGAAGAAACTGATCCTAGTGGCCTCTGAAATCTATAATACAGGCCCTCAACATATCTTCTAAAATCTAAATGGTCCGCTCTAACTGCCATCTGTTTGAGGGTAAAATGCAGTGCTCAACCAAACATGCATGCAACTCACGTTAAATCGCTCTTCAGAAATGCAAAGTAAACAGAATGCCTTGATCCGAGATGTAGACACAGGCACACTATGCAAGAAGACAATCTCCCTGTTGTAGATCCTAGCCAACTGCTCCAAAATGTAAGAAGTTATGACTTTAATGAAATGAGCAGACTTTGTTAGTTTGTCCATAATGACCCAAACATTGTCAAATCCACTCAATGACCATGGCAACCCTACCAGAAAGTCTATAGTGATGTGTTTCCCACTTCTAAGTCCAGTATTTCGAACTTTTAAAGCAAACCATGTAGCCACTGATGCTCATACTTGACCTACTGGAAATTTAAACACCATGCATCATACCGTGCAATATCCTTATTAATCCTCTGTCACCAATAATGTTACTTCAAATCACGATACATCTTCGTAGAACTTGGTGAATATAATACCATAACCCCTAAGCCTCCTCAAGAATCAACTCCCTCAATCCATCTACATTATGAACACAAACTCGACCATGAAGCCTCAACACACAATCATCATTAGTAGTCACCTCCTTAGTACAAACTCACTGCACTGTGTCCTTAAGGACAAGAAAATGGGGATCATCATGTTGTCGAGCCTTAATACGCTCCAACAAGGATGTTGGAGATACAACACAAGCAATGACTCTGCTAGGCTCCAAAATATCCAATCTAATGAGTTTGTTGGATAAAGCCTAAACATACATAGCCTAAGGCCTATCTAAAAATGGAATATATGCTAAACTCCCCATACTCTCTGCCTTTATACTCAAGGCATCTGCTAACACGTTGCCCTACCACAGATGATAGAGAATAGTGATGTCATAATCCTTCAACAACTCCAACTATCTCCGCTACATCAAATTCAAATCTTTCTATTTAAATAGATGTTGGAGACTATGATGATCCGTATATACCTCACAAGACATACCATATAAGTAATGCCTCCATATCGTGAACGTGTTCACAATGGATACTAACTCAAAAACATGCACAAGATAGTTCTTCTCCTGCGACTTTAACTAGCGTGATGCATAGGCAATCACCATACCGTCCTACATCAACACATACCCAAAGTCGATGCGTGCACAATAAACTATATACAAACCCAAACCTAAGAAGGTCTTGATATTGTAGCGGTAGAAGGTCTGGGCCAACTCCGAAGTTCTTTGGGTTTACCTTGATCCTATCACAAGTGTCACGACCCAAACTCCCACCATAGTCATGCCGGCCCCTAGCATTATTTGATAGGCAAGTCATCAAATAATAAGTAGACAAAACTTAAATAGTAATATCAAATAGTATCAACAGTGAAAATAATGATAATTAAGTCAATAGTCACAATACAACTAAAACCATCCCACGACATAGTATCACAATACAACTAAAACCATCAATCTATAAAGTGATAGTAGTAACTAGCCAAACCTAAGAAGCTCCTGATATTTGTAGCGGTAGAAGGTCTAGACCAACTCTAAAATTCTTTGAGTCTACCTTGATCCCTTCACAAGTGTCATGACCTAAACTACCAATAGACTCATGACGGCCCCTAGCACTACTTGCTACTCAAGTCATAAAATAATAAGAAAAAAAAACTTAAATAGTAATATCAAATAGTCCCACCAATGGAAATAGAGATAATTAAGTAAAGTTAATAGATACAACTAAAACCATCCCATGACACAGTGTGACTGAGTACATGAGCGATGGTTTTTCTGCATATATGATACCGAAGATGATGTACTTTGTCTGCCAAAGAGGAATTGCTAGGCAGAACATATTTATTTTGAGGGTTTGGTTATTTTATCACATTTTGAGATTAGGAGCTCGAATTTGGGCAATATTGGAGAAGATTTTCACGGCTTTCTTTAAGATAAGTATTTTTTACTCAAATTTAGTTATTATTCATGGTTCCAAACTTGATATTGGCTTTTGGTTAGTGTTTATATGGGTAAAATTGGGCATTTTGGTAAAAACTTATCTAAAGTGTAAATTCGAGATTTGAACCTCGGTTTGGAGTCAGAATTGGATGAAACATGTATGGTTGGACTCGTATTGAAATTGGTATTTGGGATTTTTGAGTTTTGCAGGGTTTCGGGGTGTGGGCTCGGGGTTGTCTTTTTGGATTAATTTTGTATAGTTGTTAAAGAACATAGCTTTATTGTTTGGGATTATTTTTTATGGCTTTTATTGATATTGTTAAAAAATATTGCTAGATTCGAGCTGTCCAAGGCTCTATTCTAGAGTGTTGATCTGTCTTGCTTGAGGTAAGTGTCTTATCTACACTCTGTTGAGGCACTAGTTGCCTGAATTAATAATGTTGGCTAAGCGCTATGGGTGGCGCACATGTGAGGCGGTTGAGCCCATTTGCATGCACCAAAGTAATATTCATCTTCGGGTAGTGATTAGGCTTTGATATGCCTTGAATTTGATACCTAAGCTTCATGTTGTCATGCTTATTATGTTTGTATGCCTTTTTGAGAAAATTGAATCGTGTTAGAGATTATTTGTTAGTTGAAAACCTATTCAAACATGTTATTTGCGATTCTTTTGGCATAGTCGCCTGACTACAAATTTGATAGCACACTTCTCACATGCCTACACCTTAGCATGTCACTTACATCAGTCCATAAGTATGTAATTTAATATCCATTGTTCATATGCATATATTCATGTATATGTTTTCTATGTGATATAGATAGGGTTGATAGCATGTGAGTGGTCTGTGTGGAGCTGCGTTATGTTGGAACGTGAATTATCCATGAGGTTATTATATATAGTTGTGAGTTATCCATGCAGCATGTGGATCTCCTACGGTCACTCTCTAATGTTTATCTCTTGATGGTGTACATACGATATGAGGAAAACTGGCCAGTGTTTGATTTGGTTATTGAATTTCTTTTCCATATCCTCTCTATATGCTAGAAGGAAATTATACATGACTTATTATTTATATCTTCTCTATCATCTAGATCATCAATTTAAACAGAGCATGTCACGTTATATTTGTGCACTAAGGTGGCTTTATCTTTTTTGTGTACTAGTGGAATTGGTGAACTGGGCAGGTTATAAACTAGTATCAAATGATTCTTACCTCTATTACCTCGCCGAGGTTAGTTATGATAAATGTTTAGTATATGGGGTGAGTTCTACTCATACTACATTTTACATTTAATTGTACAGATCCAGGTGTTGGACCAAGTTGTGACTAGCTATGATTTGTTGTTGTGATTATTATCGAGAGAAGAGGGAGAGCTGGATCTCGTCTACAGTTTTTGGTGCCTCCTTTCAGTTTATAATGTTGCTTTCATTCAAACGATCTATTCATTTTGTATTTCAAACTTGTACTTCCATGTTAGAGCTCATGACTCTGTACTACCAGTTCTGGTATATGTTTATGTATTTACGCAATTATTTGTGCCACTTGGCTTTGAATTTATATTATTTTTTTGCTAATTATGTTATTATGTTCTACTTTTGTTATTTTTGGCTTGCCTAGAAAGTGAGATAGGTGCCAAAATAACCGGTTGGTGGTATTTGGGTCGTGACAACAGGTATTTAACAAGACAATACTGTAAATCAAGCTCTAACATCAAGTTTGGCACATCAAATACCAATTAGCATGAGGGATTATACATCTCTATGGTTGCATGTGAGTTATACATGCCAAATCAACGATGAATGGCAGAAAGTACCCCTCAATTACACTCTAAGCATGCTCATATGCCTGGATCAATGCCCATGGACCCTGAAACACACACACATACACACACTCAGCACTGCACATGACTCCAAAAGAGCAGGTCCTTTCCCAAATGCTGATCGGATCTTAGTCAACAATCAATATCATCTTGACTAACATGGGTTCTGGCGCACGTGTCACCTCAATATCAATACCACTCAACCCAACATGGATCTTGGCGCACGCGTCACCTCAACATTAATACCAACAAGTCTTTATGGCCTAAGATCAGTCATCAACCCGCTCAAGTCTCTAAATGCCAACATTTCATAGTAATAATAATCAAAATACCTCACAGAATAAACCAACATGTCCCGATTTGTCTCAAACTCGTATCACACACAGGGCACCGACAACAAGTAAGATAACATGTAAAATTACATGGGGGCAGAGACATAACACGTGGATTTAATATGATCACTGAGGAATATGATTACGGCTAAGGAAAATAGCTCAACATAGAAAAAACAGCCATATCATGTCTCAACAAAAAAGTAAATAGTCTAGACATGATTTCTAGCATAGCTCACGTAGTCATAGAAGTTGAGAAAACACAATATCAAAGAAGCAAAATAATGCATATACTAGCCTAAGATCTACCCAGATTGTGAATAACCACGCTACACGCATATATGCTCGTCACCTCGCATATATGTTACCCACAACATTTAACAAATATCACAACCGGTGGAAATATTACCCTCAATCCAAGTTTAAGAAATATTCTTACCTCATTCGGGCTAGTCTTCAACCTCAAATGGTGTCAAAACCACAATCTAGCTCTCCAATTGCGCAAATCCAAGCCAAACATCATCCAAGAAAGTCAACAATGCCATAGGAAGCGATCCCCATCCATAAAGCTTTGATATTTAAAAAAAATCTCAAAAGTCAACCCTAGTCCATATGGCCAAAATTCGAAACCACTATTAAAATTTGATAATCACGAGTTCAAATATGTAATTAGTATCCAAAACTAGGTCCATATTGGTACTCAATTTCCCAAAATACACTTTCATCAAGTGTAGGCAAAAATCCCAAATTTTCTTTCAAAAGTCAATGTTTTAGGTATAGAAATCTATGAGCAATCAAGATATAAAGCCAAATCCAAGTAAAAATTTCTTACCTCCAATGTGGTATTAGTGAAATTGTTCTTCAAAATCTCATCTTCACTAAGTCTAGGGCTCAAAATATTAAATATTGTGCAATGTCCTGAAATAGCAACTTAAATAGTATGCCCCAGTTTTACACTACGAGAAAAGGACCTTAGGCCCACGTTCATGGAGAACAAACCAACCCAGCACCTAAAAGCCTTCATCGTGAATGCAACATGCACCATGAAAATGCGAAGGCCAACTGGCCTCTCAACTACGAGAATGTGACATATACCATGAAAATGCAAAGGCCAACTGGCCTCTCAACTATGTGAACGTGAGAGGCCAAGCGCGAACATGAAAGGTTGTTGACTAGCCGTATCCAATACTATGCGGATGCAAAGTTATCCATGAAAATGCAATAGCTATCATCTACAATCGCGAACGCGGTTTATTACGAAGGTGATGAACAAATTAATAGCATCCTGCAACACTCTACGCGAATGCAATACACTGAATGCGAACACGAAACACATCAGAACAACACCAAAACTCAACAATACAGAACAACCAAAATGTTTTAATTAGGTAGTTTGTTCTCATGAAGTTTAGTTGCGGCAAGTAGGAACATTAGTTGGAGTTGAATTGTAATTTGCAGTAGCTTACCTTCAAGTTCATAAGTCATTTGAATATTGACTTAATTGCTAGTTAAAATTAGCTCAAAAACGATCAGCATGTTGAACACAATAAAATCGATGTTGTCTAATCCGGGCTTTACCTTATTGGTACTTGAAAACTGAATAGAAAATCAGTAAATAAATGCAATCGATTCTAGAAGTTGACGTGCGAATAATCAATATCCTGTTAAGTTTAAATAATAGTGAAGCTCTTCTTCCTGTTTTAAAAAATGTCGGGTCTGTTTGTGGCTATGTCAACAGGCATTAGGCCTATGCGTTTTTCTCCTTGCTTTGGGCTTGGGCTCATTTTGAGCCCACAGCTTAGATATTTCCTGAACATGGGCCGGACCAATTTTCTTTTATGCATGCCTGTGCTATAGTCATTCTTTCGGCCAAACTTTCAAGGTCCAAAAGGTTATTATCAATTAAAACCCTTTTAAAAGTGTATTAGGAACATGGGGAATTGATTTGCAAGTATAAATTTGGGCTTTAAATTAGGTGACGAGTTCAAATTAAAAGGGTCCTCCCTTTTGTTCGAATTCGGACTTGAATTTGAGGTTTGAATCTATAGATGTAAATTAATTAACCCTTTAGAGACAAATAAATAGAAAATCTTAGTTTACTTTAGGTCGGCCTTTAAATAATAAAATGAGATGAGCCTTTCCAAACGAAATCCATAAATTGTGGGGCCCACAATAAATGGTCGAATAAAAATATTTAGAATTCAGGACGTGCCATTTAGCGAATTTTCATGGCCTTACCCAAAGATAATCACACGCTAGCCACTTTAGGTGCAATTTTAATAATTGTGTACCTTCTTAAATACGGGTGTGCATTTCATGCGACCCAAATCCAAATCTTAAAATGTTGAATAGGAATGTATCGAGGATCCAGGTGCATTTCATGTGACGTGATCCAAAAATATGTTCTTAAACGACGTTCACTTTCTTAATAATTGACTACAAGCGGTAAATCATTCTAAAATTGCACTATAGATTAACATGTATTAAAGTCATATTCTAGCCAAATGCAATAGTTGAGCGATCGTGCTAGAACCACAGAACTCGGGAGTGCCTAACCCGTTCTCCCGGGTTAACAAAATTCCTTACTTAGATTTCTAATTCGCGACTGTTAAATAGAGTCAAACCTTTTTCTCGATTCGAGATTCAAACCGGTGACTTGGGACACCATAAGTATCCCAATTGGCGACTCTGAATCTTTTAATAAATGAATCTCGTTTTGATTGTCCTTTAATTGGGAAAACTCCTTTTATTACACCTTTCATGGGGTGTAGTAGCGAAAAAGGAGGTATGATAGTTGGTATCAAAGCTCTAGGTTATATAGGTCTCAAAACTCATGGGCATGGTATGGAGATGTATGTATTTATCCCAGAGGCTACCGAGTTATGAAAAGTTTCACATTTGTTCTTTCTTGTCGTGCGGTTTCGTTTCTCAATGATAATTGAATTTATACTCTATTCCCTCATAGATGGTGAGAAGACGCGCTTCCTCATCATCCGATCAGCAGTCCGAGCCCTAGGGAGCCCCCGTTAGGGGCAAAGGACGAGGTTGTGCTAGAGGCCGAGGTAGGGGCAGAGCTCAACCTCGAACAACAACACCAGTGATGAAGCCTCAGGTTAAATTTGACGAGGAGGTTCCGACCCCATCCCGAGCAGTTCCGGTGGGCCCAGCTTAGGTCCCAGAGGGTTTATTGCTACCCCAGATCTTCAGGACGCTCTTGGTGGGTCTCATGGCATAGCTCAGGTCTTAGAGGGGTTGATTTGATTTTGTAATTATATTGGATACTTCATTTTTAATGTCGTTTTTATTTTCTTGGTATTGGTTTGAGTTGGATGGAAATAGAATTTTATAGGGGAAATGTTGTCCAAATTCATATAGGATACATTTAACTTTTGATAATCGTCGTTGAGTGAGTTGAGGTAATATAAGCGCACTTATTTATGGTTGTAGGTTAAGTGTGATGGAATTAAATGTTTGCGTTCATGAAAGGGGGTCGTTATAAGGTAGGTTTAGTCATCTTCATGATTTCGAACGATCGAAACATAAATGACTGAATCGTACTTATTAATGAGTATATGCCTAATAAATGTAGAAAGCTTATGTTCATTGTCTTTCATGATGTATTTTTGACTTATGGTATTGATCATGACTATTATTGAAAACTCATATGATGATGTTAGTTCCATAATGATAACCGAAGGTGTAACAACCTTACGTAACTCCTATAAGTTCGCAATGCATTTTGATTTATGACATTGATATTTATATACACCATAAGGTTGGTAAAGGACCCAAAAATTCTGATGGCGTTATATATGCATATACAGTACGATGGCATTATGGATTTTCACTCAACCAACACAAGATTAACCGTAGACATAATAAAGAATATGTTATACATTCCTTGGATAATAGCTAATACTAGAAACCCCTTCTCAACTTAGCTTACAATAGCCCTCAATCACACCAGAACATCATAGAAGTATTCTCTTGTAGTGTTTAACACCTTTTATGAGGATTTGTATTGATTTTTCTTGAGTTTAGTTCTTAGAACCTTGAACAAGTTCTTGGAGCGTTTGAAAGTGTTTTGAAGTAATTTATCTCTAGATATAGCAGAAATATAACGGATAAAGAAAACCTATAAGCCCACTGCCTCAATTCTCCAAGCAGGTGTGTAAGCTGCTTGCTTGGTAGCTTGATTAGTTCCATCTCGGACACTTGTATCTCTCTACTCCGATATCGTACTGATAAATGGTTTACAGTGTTGGAAATAAGACACGTAGGGATTCCCTAGGTAAGTTTGATCCCATAAGTGATAAGAGAGTATTATTGGGACATTCTTCACATAGCAAGGCATATAAAGTGTTTAACAAAAGAACATTGTGTGTAGAAGAAAGTTTTCATATAGTATTTGATGAAACTAACATTCTTTCTGAGATACAGAAACATGAAGAGAAAGCCATTGGATTGGTAAAGGACATGACTGAAGCATCAGCTCAGTCAAGTCGTACTGAGTAGTAGGTCATGGTTTTTTCACCTTTTGAAACAGGTGTTTTCCACGTAAAAATCTCCGAGTTCTTTATTTTATGTACTCTTAATTTCGCAAACAGTAGTAGTAAGTACACCTAGAAGAA
>JASVEL010010160.1:0-24730 GCA_032618575.1 Nicotiana noctiflora
CCAGGTTCTTCTAGAGCAAAAATTGGGTTACCACCCAAATTACCTCCCCCCTCTTGTGTGGTATTGACGCTTAGAACATTAAGGGTGTTTGGAGTGCAAAAATATGAAGAAAATGTGCTCCAACTAGAGGGGAAGAGGGTGGACGCGTCGCATCCAACCTTGGAAGGAAGTGTACTTGGTGCACCCCTTAGCAGTGAAGTCGGCCCATAGCATCCCCATAGCATCTGCACCTGGGCAAAGCTGAGATAGAGGAACAAGGGGTGGATGCGAAACATCCAGATAGAATGCAAAACTGAGAAGCAGAGGAAGATATGGGTGTGAAGCATCCACCTAGCATCAATCACTGAAGCTGATTTGGACTAGGATTAGGAGAACTTTGGCACGTGACTTTTGTACACAATATATAAGCCAAAAATGCCACTTTTAGGAGATCTAACATACTTTTAAAGCGAATTCAACCTAGATAGAGCAAGGAGCCGCCGTGGAGGTCGGGTATTATCTTTATTCCACCAAACTTAGTAATTTTTATGTTTCTTTGTATGATTTGTTATTTTTCTATCATATCTATGTGTCACGACCCAATTTCTATACCCGATCGTGATAGCGCCTCTCTTGAAGACAAGGCCAACCAACTAACCCAATTCATTTCTTTATCACTTATTAAACATAAATAAATAGAAAATACAACTTAGCGAATATTAATTAACAACATTATAGCCTATCTCAGCCTGACCGGGGTGTCACAAGTCACGAGCATCTAGGAGTATCTTGATTACAATTTCAAAGTCTATAATATATAGAGTAAAATCTATAAATCAAGAATAAGAAACTCGATACCGCAAACGCCGGCGGTTATCTTGCTTAGCTACGATAGTAATACCTTCAATCGGCTATTAACCCGCTATCGGATGAATAATACCTGCAACTGAACGCAAGGTGCAGGGAGTAAAGTGAGTACTTTTAACTCAGTGGTAATAGGAGCGAATAATATCTGAGCGATAAGAAAACACGTATGAGCACTCCAAAATGCTATAAAAGATAGCACAACCCTTTGAGAAAAATCGTAATACTGTGAAAATCCTTTAGAAAATCTCAAGCTCAGCTAAAAATCACTTTTACAAATATCCTTTTTCCAACAGTCAAACATATGAATTCTATATCAGATAGTGCAAGTTGGCACATAAGTCAGCCCCTTGGGCACACCACTCCTTAACTTATAACACCAGGGTATCTGGTCAACAAGGCAAGTAATAACATATATGCAAATGATATGTAAGTTCTAAATGTCATGCCACATAGTACAAACAGGAACGAATGCATGAATGCAATGCAATGCACATGACCACTGCGCGCAGCCCGATCCATTTAGGTACCCGCACTCACTGGGTGTGTACATACTCTAGAACGGCTCCTATAGCCCAAGCGCTATAATACTACGGCATGCAGTCCGATCAACATAATAAATCACAGCGACATGAAGTCCCATCCATATCATATACTACTACGGCGTGCAGCCCGATCTACATCTTAGTCCAGAACATGCAAATGAGCCACTCGGGCAATGTCAAGTAATAGCTTTTAACTCAAAACATCAAAAAATGTTATTTAAGTCTTTAAACTTTAGCAATATGACTGCACATTTCAAAATAGTGTTTAACTCATGACCGAAATCATTTGATATGCTAAGTGTCATGAAAACAGTGATAATAACCCCTACATGGTTTAAATAAGTGGCACGAAGCCCAAAACATGGCAATCAGCCCAATTCAAGATCGCATCTAGCAAGTTTCAGCCAATTCCACAATCAAAATCGACAATCAGGATGGACCAAGTCACAATCCCCAATGGTGCTCTACCCCACGCTCATACCTGGCATGCAAGTCACCACAATACAACACTATGATGTGCAAATCCGGGGTTTCAAACCCTCAGGATATCATTCAAAAGTATTAACTTGTTTCTCACATTTTACTCACCGCGATCACGATCCATTGTCCACGATCACATAGATCACTGATGCAGATAGAAACCAGCAGTTAAAAATGGCCTAAAATGGCCCGAAACCACCCCAAAACTCACCTGAGGCCCCCGAGACCTCAACCAAAAGCACCAGCGCATCCTAAAACCTAATTCAAACTTGTTCCAATCATCAAAACATATCTAACAACATCAAAATCATCAATTCTCATCAGATTCAAGCCTAAGTTTTTTAAAAACTTCTGAAATGCACTTTCGATAAAAAACCCAACCAAACGACATTTGAAAGACCTAAAATATTGCACACATATCCAAAATCACCTAACGAAGCTACAACAGCTCTCGAAATTTCATTCCGACCCTCGGATCAAAATCTCACCTATCAACCGGAATTTGCCAAAATTTAAACTTCGCCAATTCAAGCCTAATTCTACACCAAGCCTCCGAAATCAATTTTCATCCCACTCCTAAGTCACAAATAACCTCCCCAAGCTAACCGAATCATCGGATATTACATCCGGGTCCTCTAACTCAATAGTCAACACTCGGTTGACTTTTCCAACTTAAACCTTCCTAAAAGAGACTAAGTGACTCATTTCTTATCAAAATCAATCTGAATCAACTCTAACACACCACATGCCGATAACGACACTTGAGAAAGAAATAAATAGGAAAAACGGAGCAGTAACCTATGAGACGACGGGTCGGGTCGTCACACTATGTGGAGTTAAACTTCACGTTATAGGATTGTGGTTCTTTCATGACTATTCTTATTTGGATATTGTTTTTTATTTCTTAGTTTATCATATTGGTTTATCTATTTATTCTTGCACTTATTTATTTAATTTCTTGATCACCAATTCAATACTATCTACAAAACTTGAATTGAACTCGAAAGTGGGAAATCTAGATTGCATATAGGATTGAGTAGAGCAAGTTCTTGAACTTGGGCATTGGGAAACGGGTTCACGGTTGGGATAGACATATATCTAATTGCCTTATTTTGTTGATTTATAGGAATTATAAATGCGTTCTTGTTGATTCTAATTCCACAGACGTATTGGAGTTAGGTTAGCTTGAATATGTGAGTAAGAACTCGACAGATTCTCATGAACAATATTAACCATGTCGACCAATAAACCTGATAAATTAATTAGTTAATTTTATTGAAGAGTACAATAGGATTGTTTGATAGCCCATAACCATAGATCGTTTTTATTAAATTAATATCATAAAAATATGCTCTTCCTCTATGCAATGTGCATTATTTGTTTTTATTTATTTTAATTAGTTTAGAATCAAATATTTCTAGTTTTAATTCCTGTTTAGTTAGGATAGTCTAATTTAGTTAATAGTTAATCATAAGTCCTCGTGGATTCGACATCCAACTTTTAGTCACTTTATTACTTAACAATCGCGTGTATTTGCATGTGTGTTTTGCCATAACAGTATCAGTGTGGGGAGGCGATCTTCAGAGAATTCGAGTTATATCTGTGCCTCGTCAGCAGACCGAGGATTCCCTCTCTATTCTCTCTTTCAGCTATAGCCTTTTGTATTTTCCTTTGACTAGACATTTTGGAATTAGAACACTATGTAGTGTCCATATCATGTGATTTAATAAGATTCTGAATTTTGGGAGTTGATTCGGTTTGAGAGTGTGTATTTGTATATGCCGAGCGACATCTTCAACATATTCATTATGTTTTTATTCGTGGCTTTTGGCTAGTTTTATCTTTCGTTTTTTTTTTCAATTGTTAGGCTTACCTAGTCGTAGAGATTAGGTGCTGTTACAACAATTCACGGTGGGAAAACTTGGGTCGTGAATTCGCTCGAGCCAGTACGGCACCAGGTGCGTGTCATACCTCCCCAGGTTTGGGGCATGACATTTCAAATTCATATTTTCTTCAGTTTTTCACATGAAATATTAACCGTAGTCAACTCAAATTATTTTTAAGGTTAAACTTTATATTTCTTCATTTTTTTATATAAATACAATCCGAAAAAGATATGGACTATGCACACAAGTCAAGAATCACTAAGCGGAGCTAATCCAGCTCTAGGACACAAAAATAAAGGCTAAAACCAATGACCTATTGGGTCATCACATTATCGCTAACACATTTGATTATTTGACAAATTTGTTACTTATTATACTTTTTAGAGAGTTTTGAACACACACTGTTCGAGCTAAAATGACGGATTCATTCGAACCCACAAGTAATGGGCTAGACCCGCCCATTTATCCCACTATAAGAAATAACGTTAATCATATTCAACTGTTGAAGATCTAACTGATCAGACAATTAATTTCTGAAAAAACACTAAGTCATTGAACACCATGCGATATCGTTGATGATCATCACTTTGTTGTGGATCTAACTGTTCGAAAAAAATAATAATCACTATCACTATCATACATGAGAAAACAAGATATACTAGCTAACTTTGGTTCCAAATTCTTGATATTTGCTTGCCAAATCCGTTGAATATCTTTGTCTTCCAGCTGCTTAAAATTAATAGTACAGAATTAGCTAAAGATCAATTTTCCTTAACTAATTTGTTCTTTTGCAGGCAAATTAACAAAGTTAAGCTGCTTGATCTACACGTTAGCACTTTAGTTTTGGGGTTTTTTTTTATTACTATATAGAAGTCTACAAGATAGATGGTAATGTAAATACGTTTTGCATAGTTATGACTTTCCACTGGCTATTAAAAGATTTGGATATTTGGTATCCACAACTCATAATTTCTAATTCTAATTCAAATTTGCCTGGTTTAGACACATTAAATGAGATTACTCCTTATGTTTTCAATTCTAAGAATTGAATTGAGACATGTAACCCCTTAGTAGGTTAATATCTTTATTCAATCACCTAACCAATATAATCACATACCTAAATAACTCTGGCAAAATTGTACTTGAGAAAATATTTTGAGAGGAATCCTAATTCTTATTGAGAAAAATAAATTTGAAATATCTTGATGATAATATTAATAATAAAATAATATTCTGGTAGAAGAATAGCACTAAAAGTTTAAATCTCCTGGTGGGAACAAAGTACCAAGAGAACTGAATAAAGATAATACCTTGCTAAAGGGTACTGAAGAGAGGAAGATTTAGGATTTATATTCTATTTGTTCAATATTAAGGTTGTTAGTATTGATCTCATTATATTTTTAAAATTATGAGTTCATACCTGCTCTTTTTTACAAGTTTTATATTTACTCAGCTTGAAAAATATATTTGTTCAAATTGAACCTTTAGCTATAATCGGACATCCACGTATTGAATGGGCCACGAATACGAATACTAATATTCTTTGTGTTTGGTATTTCATATATAAGAAAGATAAGGGAGGAAAATATGAAAGTATTGAATCTTTAAAGCGTATATACTCAAATCTCTCAATAACAATATCATTTTTTTCGATATCAAGAAGGACTATTAAGATCTTCCAAAATGTGAATATAATAGATCTACAAAGTGTAGAAGACCCAAAAAACACATAGTTCTGAAACTTTTGATGTTATTAGATGAGGTGCTTGATTACATGTTCATCATTGTTGTTAGAGCAGTTAAATAACATGAGTCAAGCTTTTCTATTTCTTTATCTCAAATTGTATTATTTATATAACCATAATGCACCAAACATGCAAAAATTGGGAAGTCATATGGAATCATTGGTAATTACTAGTAATTCAGTCCAATGCTGAACAGTTATTTTGGAGAATAATCGAAGAGTGAGTGCATGAGAACTAAACTAGCCACAGGGTTAGCTAGAATTTGAATAGGTAAAAGAGAAAAAATTGAAGAGTCTTGTACCCAAGTAAATAAAATTTAATGCAAGTTGAACGGGGAATTATTTTGCAAAAAAAATTAAGTTCTTTGTGTACTAACTACGTAACATATTTGTATACTACCAAGTAAAGTTCATTGCCGCAACAAGTAGCTGAGGGTGTGACCTTTATTGAAATTGGTGTAAACCTTGTAGACTAGGTTCAAATCTCAAAAATAAACTTTAGATGATTTCTTTCTGTATACCTAAGTTATAGAGGGGCATAATTATTACTTGGTTCATGTGCTGGTGGAAATCCTTTATGTTATAACTGCATATATAATTTAAACCCTTTTATAAACAAGCATTATATTAAAGAGAAAATTATTAAGATTTGTTATCATCTAGACAACATTCTCATATATCGTATATATAAAAACTGATGCTCGAATAATCTCCGATCTAATTTAGCAAGGCGAAAGCCAATAGCTTTGTGATAATAGGTGAATTTGACTATATTAATGCCCTAAATAATCACGCTTTATTGTTGTTTTGATATTATTTATGATGACAAAATACTTTTATTAGTGTTCTTAGTGTGTTATAGGTACACTTGAGCTAATGAAGACTAAAAGAGCAAGTTTTGGAGTCAAAAGATGGTGAAAAAGGCCAAAATGTGGTACAAGTCAAGAACTTATGTTGAAAGTAGCCGAGAAGGTGTGATTCCGAGCTATATTGATGTTATGGAATGAATTTAAGTGATTTGGAGCTTTAAAGTCTGAGTAAAAGCTCAAGGAATTAAGCCGGGATCGAGTTCGGGGGTCAAATTTGATAAGTGTAGAACAAGCGAAGAATGGATGAGGCATATTGTGCACTGTTTAGTAAATTGGACATAACTTTTCGCTCAGATCTCCAATTTGGCTCAATAATATATGGTTGGAAAGATAATTCAAAGGGCTACAACTTTCATGTTTTGAGTTTTTCCTAATTCGCAACGGAACAGGTTAAAAACCGCGGTTTCTCCGCGACCGCGGATGAACCGCGGAAAAACTGGCTCTCTAAAGTTTTACTGTTCGCGGTCCATCCGCGGCCGCGAACGAACCGCGGATGTCGCCGCAGCAGCAGTCCTAATTGTACTCAAACTTAGTTTTTTAGCCCTAAAACCTCTATATAAACCCCTAGTTTGCCCCATAGAGGCATGTACTTTATTTCTTCAATACTTTTGCAAGGTTTTAGTAGGAGAGATTCCTCTCAAACTCTTCCTTTATTTTTATATCAAGCAATTCTTTATGATTTCAATTATTATTCTTTTTGTTTCTTCAAGCATGAGTAGCTAAATTCTTTTCTAAGGTTTTGATGGAACCTATTGATTGATGAACTTATCGTTTATGTGAGTACAAATTGTGACTTAGATTTCTATTTGTTCAACTTCATTCTTATTGTAGTTTATTGGTAGACGTCCCAATTAGCGGTGCCTATTTAGTGTGCATAACTTGGAAAAGAGTGCATATTTAGGTTTATTGTTGAACAACACCACACCTAGGTTATTAGAGGAATCTATAATTTTAGGCGTAAAGACGGGGTTAGGAATAACGAAGTCTTGGGTGCAATCTAAAGTGAACTATTCAAATTAAAGATAGCTAGGGTAGCTCGGGAGAGTGCACTAGTAAATTATTGTAATTGCTCGGGAGAGGGTTACGATACACATAGCGTTCATGATTGATAGAATATATTAACAATTTGTATGAGCATAACGATAAGGGATTCCGTCAATAGGGAAATCAATACCTTAGTCTTTCTCTATATTATTTCATTCAACATTCAAGTCTTTCTTTTAAAGCATTCTTTAATTCTTGCAAACTAGATATTCGAAAATCATACACAAAGATATTCTAAATTTTGGGAACTTGATTCGTAAGTACTCTTGGGTTGTGAAAGTTGTGATTGATAGGTTAATTCTCTGTGGGATCGATCTTGGACTTATTAAACCAAGTTATATTGACTACGACCGTTGCTTGGACGTGAATCAATTTTTGCGCCGTTGCCGGGGAGTTAACGGAATTATCAATTGCCATTGCCAGAACTTCAAGACTCTTGTGTATTCAGGTTCTTTCTACACTCTACATTGAATATTTTGACGTTTGTTGATTTGGGTATTCAGGTGCATGCCTAGAAAATCTGCAAGGATTGGAGAACTAATTGAAGGACTCTCAGACCCCGAGCAAACCTTCCGGGTGCGCAACAAAGCCATCAAACAAATTCAACAATCTCAACAACCAATCAAACTAGACTTCGACATGGGTGACATGAACGCTCAAAACCAGCAAGCCGGGCTAAACATGCAAGAGGCACAGGAGGCACAAGAAGGTGCATTGTTCGACTGGGCACAACCCACAGCGGATAATTTGGCAACTGCCATCGTTGTGCCAACAATTCAAGCTGAGTCTTTCCAGATTACCAACAACATGCTTCACTTGTTGCAAAACAAGGGATTATTCTCTGGGTCTCAGGTTGAAGATCCACAGCAGCACCTCAAGAACTTTCTATCAATATGCAAAACACAAAGGCAACCGAATGTAACTCCGGAAGCTATCAGATTACTACTTTTTCCATTCTCAGTTACAGGAGCAGCACAGATATGGCTAAACTCACTCCCAATAAACTCCATTGCAACTTGGGATGAGTTAGTCAAACAATTCCACAACAAGTTTCATCCACCCAACAAAACAGCTCAACAAATTGATGAGATTGTGAGCTTCAAACAAAAACCATTGGAAACACTACATGAAACTTGGGGGAGATTCAAAGGCATGCTTGTTATGTGTCCTCACCATGGGATTCCTGAACAGATGTTGGGTCAAAGGTTCTACATGGGACTTTCGGACAGCATGAAGAACATTGTAGATGCTTCAGCAGGTGGGGCTTTTCTGAGCAAGACTTGGAGAGAAGGCCAAAATTTGCTAGACAAGATGGCTCAAAATTCCGGGTGGACGTCCAGGAATGCTCCTATCACACCAGTAGTACACTCGGTACCTCTGGATCCATCCAACACTCTGTAGGAGAACGTGGCAACTTTATTGACACAAATGAGCATCCTGACAAAGAAGGTGGAAGAATCAGGGGTTAAGCAGCAAGTTCACATTGTAGATACTACCAATGGGGGTTTATGCACATCTTGCATTAGCCAACCCATAGATAATCCATGGGCTGCAGACCAAGAACATCATCATCATCATGAAGATATGAACTATGTGGCTAACTATGGAGGACAGCGACAAGGTAATCAAAACTGGGGCCAACAGGCTCCAATGCAATACAGACCTCCCCAGCCACAATTCAATGCAGCAGGTATGAGGCCACCACACAACATGGCTCCATATCCTAGACCTCAGAATTTCGGCAATCAGCAGCAGGGATATCATCCACCACCACCACCACATGGGGGCAGGCATGACGATGGGTTTGCAAGGTTGGAAGCTATGATGCAGCAGGTAATTGGGTCAAACGCTAAGACCAATGAAAGAATAGATGCACATGATGCAGCGATCAAAAATATGGAAGTGCAGATGGGGCAGATTGCTATGTCACTCAACAACCGTCCTCAAGGGACATTACCTGCAGATACACAAACGAACCCAAAGGACCAAATCCCAAAGCAAATAATGGCAGTGACTCTGAGAAGCGGTAGAGATCTTGATGCTGAGAATGGAAGTGAAAATATTGACAGACAGGCTGAGACACCTGCGCCATTGCACATTGAACTGGATGAATCTACAGGATTGACAAAAGCCACAGTCCAGCCAATTGCTGATAATAAAGAAGCACAACAGGGAGCGGAAAAAGTAGCCGAACAGGTAGAGCAGCAGGTTGAAGAAAAAGTGATAGATAAAGAAAAATCCCAAATCACTGGGAAGAAGAGGCCTCCACCACCATTCCCCCAAAGGTTGGCCAAACACCAGAAAGAGGAGCAATACAAAAAGTTCTTCGAGATGCTCAAGCAAATCCAGGTAAACATTCCATTAATTGAAGCTTTAAAAGAAATGCCTGGTTATGCTAAGATGATGAAGGATTTGATGTCGCGGAAATTTGATTTCCAAGACTTGGCCACAGTTACACTCACCCAGACTTGTAGTGCAGTAGTCTCCAGACCCATTGCTGAGAAGCTATCTGATCCGGGTAGCTTCACCATCCCATGCACTATAGGGAATTATGCCTTCACTAAGGCTTTATGTGATTTGGGGGCAAGCATTAATCTCATGCCCTTAGTTATCTATAAGAGGTTAGGTATTGGGAGAGCCAGACCCACCTCTATGCTTTTACAGCTTGCTGACAGGACGGTTAAGCGTCCATTTGGTATTATAGATGATGTGCTAATCCAGGTTGGGAAGTTCGTGTTTCCCGCCGATTTTGTTATTCTAGATTGCAGGGTCGACGAAGAAATTCCCCTAATCCTGGGAAGACCATTCCTAGCCACTGGGAGAGCCATAATTGATTGTGAAACTGGGGAACTCAAGATGAGGTTGAATGATGAGGAGATCATCTTCAATGTGCAAAAATCCATGAAGCGCCCTAGTGAGTTCGCAAATTGCTCTTTAGTTGATGCAATTGATGTGATAGTGGAAACCGACGATGCAGAATTAACTATCGAAGATCCACTGCAAGCATGCCTGATGAACATGGAAGAGGTAAATGGTGAAAGTTTGGCCGAATGGGTATTATCTTTGGAAGGCAAGGGATTTTGGAAGCGAGAGATCGAATTCGAACCCCTACACCTAGAAAAAAGAGAAAACCTACCAGCAAAGTCATCCATAGAAGAGCCACCGAAGCTTGAACTTAAACCACTACCATCACACCTCAGGTATGAGTATTTAGGCCCTAACTCCACTTTACCTGTTATTATCTCATCTAGTTTGTTAGATGTGCAGACTCAAAAGCTTATACAGGTACTAAAAGAATGCAAGACTGCCATTGGGTGGACCATGGCAGACATAAAGGGGATCAGCCTTGCATACTGCATGCACAAGATTCTCCGAGAAGAGGGGCACAAACCTTCCAGGAAACGCAAAAGAAGGCTGAACCCGAATATGAAGGATAGGGTGAAAAAGAAAGTGATAAAGTGGCTAGACACGGGGTAGATCCCAGGTAAGTTGTCTCACTCTTCTGTGCTATACATGTATTATTATGCCATGAGGACATGGCATATTTTTAAGTGTGGGGTGGGAAACTTATCTTGTACATGATGTATATATTAGTGTAGTAAGTAATATAAAATAATAAAAATACAAAAAAAAATCAGAAAATTTTAAAAATCCAAAAATATGAGTAGAGGACTCTTCCTGATGACGGACTATTTAGGACAAGTACTCTTGAGGGAAGTAGTCCACGTAGGAATTTTTCTTTCTTTTATTTTCTTTTTCTAGGTAGTGTATCATCTCACCCTTGGTTTTTCTTTTGACCACGGTTCTTTTCCAAGGGTTTTTATTTGAACCGGGTTAGGTAGATTTTTTCTCTTTTCTTCCTTTCTTTTCTTAGGATTAGAGGTAAAAGGGCAACATGTAACCCCGAATATGCACATTAGCAAAAGCATAAATTGAACTTGAGAATGTATCTTCTAAGCTTGACTGTAGAATCTCAATATGCCTTAAATTGCACAGTAATGCTTGCTTGAACATTGATAGGAATTTCTAGATAAACCGGATTCCAAATGAGTTGCATGCCATGTGTGTGTGAGGTTTTTACTTACATTGTATGTTGTACATGATGCCTAGAACTTGCCCTGTGTGTTTGCAAAGCGAAATAGAAGTTGTTTGGTTGTAGAAAGGATAGAGGCATTTCTTTGTGTAACCCCATATATCAATAGACATGAATTCACCCGTACATTATATCTTAGTTAACCCCTTTGAGCTTAAAGCCTATTTCTTTGATAACCCTTGAATGTTCTTCAAATTATTATATTTGTTCTACTTTACCTCCTAGAAGCACTTGTATTGTAATGAATATGCAAAAGTTTAAGTGTGGGGTGAAGGGAAATTGAAAAGGGAAAATCAAGAATGAATGGTAGAAAATAGTAAGCTGGCCAAAATAATATAAATGTGTTGCAAAGCAATGAGAAAAAGAGCTATATCAATGTATATATGAAAATTACAAAGGCCAGTTACACCAACAAAAGAAAAGTGGGGATTAAAAGTAAATAAAGGTGAATAAATGTTTACGGGAGACATAAGGAAGAAAACTAAAAGGGAAAGTGGTGAAAGAGAAAAGAAAAGTGCTTAGGAAGGCTAGTCACTATACCCAAAAGTATCCTACCCGTCCCATAGCCTACATTACAACCCTTAAAGACCTCTTGATCTATGATTGGATAACTCGATTAGTGGAGTATTACACTAGGGGCAAGCCTATGGTGTGTCTGTATTCATATAAATGTTCCTTGTTGAGAGTGAGTGAATTTTTCCGATATTTATAAGTTCTATGTTCTTCATTGTTTATGTGTGGGAACTTCTCTCAATAAATTTGGTCAGAGCATGTAACTCAAGAGGAAGAAGGTAAATTTGCAAGTTTTTGGTAATAATTAGAGTAAGCAATAATGTGTTGGCATGAGAGTTTACGGTTAGGTAAGGATTGTGCATATCTTAGGTTAATCATGAAAAATAGCTTTTTGTGACATAATTGGGGGAGATATAAATAAAATTGGCCTAAAGTGTGATTAAGGTTGCTCGAGGACGAGCAAAGGTTTAAGTGTGGGGTATTGATAATAGGTGAATTTGACTATATTAATGCCCTAAATAATCACGCTTTATTGTTGTTTTGATATTATTTATGATGACAAAATACTTTTATTAGTGTTCTTAGTGTGTTATAGGTACACTTGAGCTAATGAAGACTAAAAGAGCAAGTTTTGGAGTCAAAAGATGGTGAAAAAGGCCAAAATGTGGTACAAGTCAAGAACTTATGTTGAAAGTAGCTGGGAAGGTGTGATTCCGAGCTATATGGATGTTATGGAATGAATTTATGTGATTCGGAGCTTTGAAGTCTGAGTAAAAGCTCAAGGAATTAAGCCGGGATCGAGTTCGGGGGTCAAATTTGATAAGTGTAGAACAAGCGAAGAATGGATGAGGCATATTGTGCACTGTTTAGTAAATTGGATATAACTTTTCGGTACGATCTCCAATTTGGCTCCATAATATATGGTTGGAAAGTAATTCAAAGGGCTACAACTTTCATGTTTGGAGTTTTTCCTAATTCGCAACGGAACAGGGTTAAAAACCGCGGTTTCTCCGCGACCGCGGATGAACCGCGGAAAAACTGGCTCTCTGAAGTTTTACTGTTCGCGGTCCATCCGCGGCCGCGAACGAACCGCGGATGTCGCCGCAGCAGCAGTCCTAATTGTACTCAAACTTAGTTTTTTTAGTCCTAAAACCTCTATATAAACCCCTAGTTTGCCCCATAGAGGCATGTACTTTATTTCTTCAATACTTTTGCAAGGTTTTAGTAGGAGAGATTCCTCTCAAACTCTTCCTTTATTTTTATATCAAGCAATTCTTTATGATTTCAATTATTATTCTTTTTGTTTCTTCAAGCATGAGTAGCTAAATTCTTTTCTAAGGTTTTGATGGAACCTATTGATTGATGAACTTATCGTTTATGTGAGTACAAATTGTGACTTAGATTTCTATTTGTTCAACTTCATTCTTATTGTAGTTAATTGGTAGACGTCCCAATTAGCGGTGCCTATTTAGTGTGCATAACTTGGAAAAGAGTGCATATTTAGGTTTATTGTTGAACAACACCACACCTAGGTTATTAGAGGAATCTATAATTTTAGGCGTAAAGACGGGGTTAGGAATAACGAAGTCTTGGGTGCAATCTAAAGTGAACTATTCAAATTAAAGCTAGCTAGGGTAGCTCGGGAGAGTGCACTAGTAAATTATTGTAATTGCTCGGGAGAGGGTTACGATACACATAGCGTTCATGATTGATAGAATATATTAACAATTTGTATGAGCATAACGATAAGGGATTCCATCAATAGGGGAAATCAATACCTTAGTCTTTCTCTATATTATTTCATTCAACATTCAAGTCTTTCTTTTAAAGCATTCTTTAATTCTTGCAAACTAGATATTCGAAAATCATACACAAAGATATTCTAAATTTTGGGAACTTGATTCGTAAGTACTCTTGGGTTGTGAAAGTTGTGATTGATAGGTTAATTCTCTGTAGGATCGATCTTGGACTTATTAAACCAAGTTATATTGACTACGACCGTTGCTTGGACGTGAATCACTTTTCTATAGCGGCTACGTTCTAGCTTGGATTTGGAAATCGAATCTATCAGTCGGCGGGGGAATCGGGACCTAGAGTTTTGTTCTCCCCCGGTTGCAAGTCCATTTCAAATTCAAAAGTCCTAAGGCCAAAATTCACTTTCCTGTCCAGAACTAGAACAACCACCTCGGCCTCACACCGAACAACACTCGACTTGCATATCGATATGATATCTTTAGTATTGGTTAAGAATGTGAACTCAAAGAAAACTTCAAAAACATACCCATACAAATAGTGTTTTAATATGAAGAGTGATAGTCTAAACTCAGGATCATTTGGTAGGGTGTATAATAATATTGTGGAATAAGATGTATTAGTGATATGCATGGATTAGCAACATAAGTATTAGTTATTCAGAGATTATTTCTTATCTATTATTCGATGTGGTGTACTAAAAAATTAAATGCATTGCATAAATTTAAGAAAATTATTTGTTTATAAAAAATTTCCTCCATACTCTTTAGCTTTAGGGAACTTTAAAGATAGGTTTATGTTCAACCACGCTAATGCACGCATGAATAGTTTTGGTATTTCTAATACCATGTTTGCTATGTAGTAGTTATACGTAGGATAATACCAAATAGGTTATCTAACTAATACTTGCATTTGTAATATATAAATTGAAAAAGTAAACCAAACAAAGAATTAGTCATATCAAAAGCTAATGCATGCATTATCTACTATATTGACTCCTACCAAATGACCCTGGAGCTCATGCAGAGGTATAAATATTGGATAGCATGCTATACATACCCGTTCAAAAAATAATTAGATACTCTAAAATGCCAAACCTTATTGTTGTACTTTATGTAGTCTCCATTTTCATATGCACTTTGTGTATCTCTATTCGCAATTTTTTGTGGATAATATTCACTTCTATTATCATAAGCAAATAGAGTGCAAGAAACAAGAAATCAAATATGCCATTGCCCCCAGGTCCAAAACCATGGCCGATAATCGGCAGCCTTCCTCAAATTCTCCTAAATAGAAAGCCAACATCTCATGTGATACATAAACTAATGGAGGAAATGGACACTGAAATTGCCTGCATTCGTCTTGGCAATGTCCATGTCATTCCTGTCACTTCTCCCTAGCTTGCCTGTGAGTTCTTAAAGAATCAAGACTCTATTTTCACATCAAGACCTATTTGCGTGTCTGCGAACCTCGTCAGCAATGGATACTTGACTTCAGTGTTTCTACCTATATGTGATCAATGGACAAAAATGAGAAGAATTATTGCTTCTCATGTGCTCTCACCAACATCTTTTCAATGGCTTAGTCATAAAAGGGATGAAGACGCTGACCACCTTCTTCGATATGTTTACAATGAATGCAGCAACCAACAGGTAATCAACTTGACTAAAGTGACAAGAAATTATTGTGGGAATGTTATTTGGAATATGATTTTCAGCAAGAGATTATTTGGAAAAGAAGCTGAGGAGCAAGTTGATGCACTCTTCACACTTCTTGAATACCTCCATTCTTTTGGTATCTCAGATTTCTTTCCATTTTTAAGTGTGTTTGATTTGGATGGTCACCAAAAAATTATCAAGAAAGCCTTTGCCACAGCAACAAAACACATTGATACTGAAATTGATAAGAGGATTCAGATTTGGAAGGATGGCACCAAAACTGTGGAAGAAGACATCCTTGATGTTCTTGTAATGTTCAAGGATGACAATGGAAATCCGTTGGTGAATGTTAAAGAAATTAAAGCACAAGTCCTTGTAAGTATACTTTCAATCCCCTAAACCATGCTAAAATGATATATTTATTTAAAATGGTCGCCGTTTTCTTCCTTAATATCACATTACAATGAATAGTAAAATATTTACTTGCATTACACGGATGGATTTTCTGATTGAATCATAGTTCAGAACAATAAAAAAGACTACCAAATTTCAAGACAAATTAAAACATTTCCATTCCCTGCAACCCACCATATAAATAATTACTAACAAAAATATATAATCTATTAATGTTCACCTTGTGAAATGGTGCTGATATGTCTGACTTGTTACAAACGGTTAATATATAGGAACTCATGTTGGCAACAGTTGATAACCCCTCAAATGCAGTTGAATGGACACTTGCAGAAATGTTGAACCAACCACAATTGATGCAAAGAGTCATAGAAGAACTCAACACTGTTGTTGGGAGCAATAGATTAGTTCAAGAATCAGACTTGGTACGGCTAAATTATGTCAAAACTTTCATAAAAGAGTCCTTTCATCTCCACCCAATGTTGCATTTTAATGTTCCTCATGTCTCTATTTCTGATATGATTATTGCTGAAAAATACTTCATCCCTAAAGGGAGTATAGTGCTATTAAGTCGTCTAGGACTTGGTTGGAATCCTAGAGTTTGGGAGGAGCCGATGAAGTTTAAACCTGAGTGCCATCTAAAGGAAAATAATGGCGAAGTAGTTCTCAATGATTCAGAGTTACGCTTGTTATCATTTAGTACTGGACGACGAGGGTGCCCTGGTGGGAACCTTGGTTCTACCATTACTACCATGTTACTTGCTAGGCTTCTTCACGGATTTACTTGGAGTTAACCACCAAATTCACCACGCAATGACTTAATTGAGTCGTCAAAGAGTGATCTCTTTTGTACATTG
The DNA here is from genome assembly GCA_032618575.1 of Nicotiana noctiflora. Lineage (NCBI taxonomy): Eukaryota > Viridiplantae > Streptophyta > Magnoliopsida > Solanales > Solanaceae > Nicotiana > Nicotiana noctiflora. The sequence continues at coordinate 16,696 of JASVEL010010160.1, forward strand.
CCACTTCTTGCTCAAGCAAAACCAAGAGTAGTTGAGACAATGTATCCTTTACACAAATATTTTAAATCTTATTCCGGTTGTTGTGTAGGGGGTAATCAAATTTCTTCAAACTAGTCTCTATTTCATGTGCCTCGCACGTGAGCCCTAATAATAATTGCAACATTTATATTTAAATATAATAAATTTTAATACAGTAAATAATTTAGCACATTTATCCTATATATTATACAAGCACTTGTAAATCTTTGGATGATATCTCTATTTTTTTTCCTCTTTTAATCCGTGTTTATTATTTAAGCAATATGATAGAGATAGAATATAGAAAATAAAAATTTTGAATATTTTTCTTTTGGAAAGACGGTAAATTTGAATGAAGAATTGACTTAAAAGGGGAGGGTGCGATAAAAACAGAAGGCAACAAAAATGCACTATGTAGGCAAAAGGGCTTGCGAGAAAACCTTGGTGAGGTAAGTGTACGGTTAGCCACAAATAATATATGTATTTACTTTTAACTTACTATTTAAAATATCTTTAGTCTTTAGTCATTGAGTTATTAAACTTTAACAAACCGAATGAAAATACCTTTCTGATCGTGTCCTTTAACTTTTGAACTTAACTTCAGGACATCAGGATCACTTGTCCTTAACTTTTGAACTTATAACTTTAAGTTCAGGACAACATCTCCTTAACTTTTGAACATGGAACTCTAAGTTCAGGGCTTCATGACTATATGTTCTTAACTTTTTAACTTAACTTTAGGACGACATGTCCTTAACTTTTGAAGTTAACTTCAGAACTAAATGTCCTTAACTTTTGGGATTCTTAGCCTAAGTTCATGACCTATTATCCTTAACTTTTGAGCTTGTTAGTCTATGTTCAGGACTTCGGGACTTATTGTCCTTAACTTTTGAACGACTACTGTAAGTTTAGGACCCATTGTCCTTAACTTTTGGACTTCTTAACCTAAGTTTAGGACCTATTGTCATTAGCTTTTGAGCTTGTACCAATAGTTCCATCTTATTAGATTGATTCACATTTTCATCGTCATCACTGTCATCCACATCAAAGTCTTTTCCTTGTGAAATGTACAGCAAATCTTAGAGCTCTTCTTGTTGAGGAACTCGTTATCCATTGTACCTGGTTTCCATGAAACACTCTTCTTCTTCTGTTTAAATTTTAGAGTTAGGGTTTCTGTTTTATGTTGATACTATTGCTCGGAGGACGAAGATGAGGAGGAGGATTCCGATGAGTTGTTTAGGGTTAAGGTTATTGATTCTAGTGTTGTTCCAGTGGTCGCCGGTGATGGTGATTATCTTGCACTTCTCGCCATTGTTGGGGCACCAGTTCTATGCAAGGAAGGGCAAAAATATCTTTTCATATTAACATTAATAATAGAGCAGTGGCTATTTTTACTCAACATTAGTATTGCTGGACAAAAAATAAATATCACCTTAAACAATGGCTATCCCACGCTATTTTTACAACCTATGTTATGTCCCTTGTTCCTCCATTTATTGCTTGATCTTTTTGTCAGATTATTCTTCACATTTTTTTTTCTGCAAATCTCCACACATGTGCCTCGCACTTGTATTCTAATAATAAAATTTATATGACGTAACATGTTTGGTAATACAGATGTACAGGATGGTTTCTTTACTGTTCAAGTATTTATATATTCTTCTTTATAAAAGTTATTGGCAATTAAAAATTATTAATTGGGGAAGAGATAAAGAGAACTTACAAATAAATTGCATTACATTATATAATATTCGGAAAAAGGCAAAAATTATCTTTGTTGTTTGCTAAATGGTTTAAAATTACTCTTCGTCCATCTATCAGTCAAAGAAAGCATATGACTTTTATTATATTGATAACCCACGCATCCAACGATATAATTGATGGGCCTTTTATTTAATGATATTGCATTCTTTTACTGGGCCACGTGTCATAGTCGGTCAATAATCAAATATGGGTCATATCCATTTATGTCACGACCCTAGTTCACCAATTGTGAACATGTCGTGATGGCACCCAGTCCCCACGACTAGGTAAGCCTAACATGTTGCGGAATATACAAGTCATAAACACTTAAATAAGAAACAGCGGAAAAATAGCATAAAAGATATGTAATCCGTACCGCTTGGCACATACATCCGTCACACAATGAATAAAACACTACCAAGATCCGGAACCCCACGGTAACACGGACTAAAAGAGAAATACAACTGTGGCTCTATGTGTAAAGAGTATCTAACAACGAAATGAAGAAAAATGTCAACTAGTACTACTAGAATAGAAGGGAAGCCTCCGGATCATACCTCGAAGTCTCCCAGAAAGCTGCGGAATCACCTAGCACGAGCCTGCTCTGATGTACCTGGATCTGCACAACAAAAGTGTGCAGAAGAGTAGCATGAGTACACCACGGCGGTACTCAGTAAGTGCCAAGCCTAACCTCGATGGAGTAGTGACGAGGAAGGTCAGGGCCCTTCTGAGAAACAATAATAATATGATGATAACAAAATAAACAGTTTAAATGATAATAACAATAATTTCCGAATTAACAACCATAAGATGATTGCCGCAAATGTCTACAATTAAGCTAACAACAAATAATCAACTCAATAAAACAAATCCAGGACCTGTGGGAATTAAACCCACAGTCCCATTCTCAGTGCCTCTGGGTCTCCGGGAATCGAACCCGCAACCCATGTCTCAATGGTATCTCAATAACTCAGGATCTCGGGAATCGAACCCGTAGTCCACATTTCAATAATCTCAGGTTCTCGGGAATCGAACCCGTAGTCCATATTTCAATAGTCTCGGGATCTCGGGAATCGAACCCGTAGTCCACATTTCAATACAAGTAAAAGGAATACACAGAGAGAAGTATAATATGCTTAACTATAACTTCACCGATAGACAGCGCCAGCAATCACCAAGATAACTCAAGTAAGAAAATTAAGCAACTAAACAGTTAAACACTACCTAATCATGCTTTTCTAGATCTCGGGAATCGAACCCGTAGTCCACATTTCAATAATCTCAGGATCTCGGGAATCGAACCCATAGTCCACAACAATACAAGGAAAAAGGAATACATAGAGAGAAGTATAATATGCTTAACGATAACTTCGCCGAATAACAGCGCCATCGATTACCAAGGAAACTCAAGTAAAACAATTAGGCAACTAGACAGTTAAATACTATCAAATCATGCTTTTCTAATTACTACCGGGTAGGAATATCGAATTTAACAGCTAAAAATAGGAATATCGCTCAGTGAACATTCTGAGTAAAGTATGTGTTCAACAACCAGCGCATGTACACGCCCGTCACCTCGCGTACAAGGCATTTAAAATATCACAATAATATCCTAGGGGTGAATGTCCCCCACACGAGGTTAGACAAGCCACTTACCTCAATTCCGGTACAAAACCGCTAAGAAATAACCCTCTTGCCTTGAATGTCAGCCTCCACAAGTGTAGTATCTAATAAAAATCAATAGAATCACATCAAAATAGGCCAATTGGGCATTACCCAACCAAAACAACTCAAAATACACCAAAACCCACAAGTTGACAAAACTCGACTTTTGGTACACTTATCGAAAAATCACAAAAATTATATTTTCGGGTTCCTTATCTCAATACGAGTCCGTGCATATAAAATTTATCGAAATCGGACTCCGTTTGCCCATTCAAATCAAAGATTTTAACATTTAGGCCTAGGGCTCAAACCCACCTTTAATCCCCCATTTTCAGTGAATAATCACGGATTTCATGATAAACCAACGAATTAAGGCCAAGAAACTTACCCCCGATGATTTCCCGATGATATCCCAGCGTTTTCCCTTCAAAATCCTCTCTTGGAGCTCAAAAATGGCGTTTTTGTGTATTGGGGTCGCGGGTGTTATGTTCTGAACTTAAGCTCACTGCCAGACCCCACTACTCATCGCGTTCGCGTTACTGTTCACGCGTTCGCGATGAACAGCCCAACTTCTTCTACGTGAACGCGAACTAACCCACGCATTCGCGATGACCTGCGAACATTACCTATCGCGAACGCGACGATCCCCACGCGTCCGCGAAGCACAATTTCCTTTCCTCAACGCGAACGCGACGACTCCCACGCGTTCGCGAAGAACAACCTTCCAATCGACCTTTTTCTTCTACGCGTACGCGACACCTGGGAAGCGAACGCGGTGCTTCCTCTTTCCCTTCTACGCGATCGCGACTCAAGGGACGCGAACGCGATGCTTTGCCCTACCATGCCTACGCGAACGCGGCCATTGCCACGCGAACGCGTAGGCTTAACGTCTGCTGCACTGCTGCTGCATTTTCTGCAGAAATTTCCAAGTTCCAAATGCCCGCTTGATGGTCCGAATTCATCCCGAGGCTCCCGGGACCACAACGAAAACCACCAACATACTCCAAAACATGATACGAACTTATTCCAATCATAAAAACACGTCTAACAACATCAAAACCCATAAATCACATCGAATTCAAGCCTAACTTCCTTAAAACTTTCCGAATTGCACATCCGATCTAAAACCCAACCAAATGATGTTCGAATGACCTGAAAATTTGCGGACATATCCAAAATCACATAACGAAGCTACAGAAATTGTCGGAATTCCATTTCGACCCCCGGATCAAAATCTCACCTATCGTTCGGATTTCGCCAAAATTTCAACCTTCGGCATTTCAAGCCTAATTGAGCTAAAGACCTCCAAAATACATTCCGAACGCGCTCCCAACCCTGAAATCACCTAACGGAGCTAATGGAACAGTCGAATTTCCGTTCCGAGATTGTCTTAACACTGTTCCGGCTACGGACCATTTTCTAGCTCTAAAGCTCTCATTTAGGGACTAAGTGTCCCAAAATGCTCCAAATTTCAGAACCGACTCTCCCGGCAAACCACAATAGCAGAAATGAACTTAGGGGAACAGTTAAATTAGGGATTGGGGCGTAATTTTCTAAAACGACCGGTCGGGTCGTTACATCTTCCCACACTTAAAGATTCGTTCGTCCTCGAACGAGCATAGAAAACATACCTGGAGTAGTGAAAAGATGAGGGTACCGGCTGCGCATATCCTGCTCGGTCTCCCAAGTCGCCTCCTCGACCGGCTGGCCCCGCCACTGAACCTTTAACGAAGCGATGTTCTTTGACCTTAGCTTTCTGACTTGCCTGTCTAGAATGGCTACCGGCTCCTCAACATAAGACAGATCCTTGTCTAGCTGAACAGATGTGAAATCCAACACATGCGACGGGTCACCATGGTATCTCCGAAGCATGGAGACATGAAATACGGGGTGAACTCCGGCTAGGCCTGGGAGGTAAGGCCAACTCATAAGCAACCTCTCCAACACGCCTCAAAATCTCAAAAGTGCCAATAAATCTAGGACTCAACTTCCCTTTCTTCCCAAACCTCATAACGCCCTTCATGGGCGAGACACGAAGCAGAACCCGCTCGCCAACCATAAAAGCCATATCGCGAACCTTCTTGTCCGCATAACTCTTCTCTCTAGACTGGGCTACACGAAGTCTGTCCTGGATCACCTTGACCTTGTCCATTGCATCCTGAACCATATCAGTACCTCGCAGCCTGGCCTCGCCCGGCTCAAACCAACCCACGGGAGACCTGCACCTCCTACCATATAGGGCCTCGTACGGTGCCATCTGAATACTAGACGGGTAGCTGTTGTTATAAGAAAACTCCGCAAGTGGCAAGAAATGATCCCATGAACCTCCAAACTCAATCACGCACGCACAGAGCATATCCTCCAGAATCTGAATAGTGCGTTTGGACTGCCCATCAGTCTGGGGGTGAAAGGCTATGCTCAGCTCCACCCGAGTACCTAACTCCTGCTGTACGGCTCTCCAGAACCGTGAAGTGAACTGAGTGCCTCTATCCTGAAATGATGGAAACTGGAATACCATGCAGCCGAACTATCTCCTTGATATAGATCTCCGCCAGTCGCTCCGATGAAAAAGTAGTGCTCACCGGTATAAAATGGGCGGACTTGGTGACCGATCCACAATGACCCAAATGGAATCAAACTTCCTAACCGTCCGTGGAAGTCCAGATACAAAGTCCATGGTAATGCGCTCCCATTTCCACTCGGGAATCTCAATCTGCTGCATCAATCCACCCGGACGCTGATGCTCATACTTCACCTGCTGGCAGTTGAGGCATCTAGAAACATAATCGACTATATCCCTCTTCATCCGCCTCCACCAGTAATGCTATTTTAAGTCCTGATACATCTTCGCGGCTCCCGGATGGATGGCATACCGCGAGCTATGGGCCTATGCTAGAATCATCTCTCGAAGATCATCTACATTGGGCACACAGATGCGCCCTTGCATCCTCAAAACTCCGTCATCTCCGATGGTAACATCTCGAGCATCACCACGCCGAACTTTATCCTGAAGGACAAGCAAATGAGGGTCGTCGAACTGACGCTCCCTGATGCGGTCAAATAGAGAAGACCGAGAAACCACACATGCCAGAATCCGGTTGGGCTCCGAAAGATCCAATCTAACAAACTGCCTGGCTAGAGCCTGAACATCCATCGCCATAGGCCTCTCTGAAACTGGTAGATATGCTAAACTCCCCAAACTCTCTGCCCAACGACTCAAGGCATCGGCAACCACATTAGCCTTGCCTGGATGATAGAGAATAATAATATCATAGTCCTTCAGTAGCTCCAACCATCTCCTCTGACGCATATTCAGGTCCTTCTGCTTAAGTAAATGCTGCAAGCTCCGGTGATCAGTGTAGATCTCACAAGGAACCCCATATAAATAATGACGCCAAATATTCAAGGCCTGAACAATGGCAGCTAGCTCCAAATCATGAACAGGGGTAATTCTTCTCATGCACCTTCAGCTGTCTCGACGCGTAGGCAATCACCCTACCGTCTTGCATCAATACCGCACCGAGTCCAACTCGTGAGGCATCACAATATACAGTATAGGACCCCGAACCCGTAGGCAACATCAATATAGGGGCCGAAGTCAAAGCTGTCTTGAGCTTTTTCAAGCTCGCCTCACACTTCTCTGTCCACTAGAAAGGGGCACCCTTTGGGTCAATCCGGTCATAGGTGCTGCAATCGAAGAGAACCCCTCTACGAAACGACGGTAATAGCCTGCCAAACCAAGGAAACTGCGAATCTCGGTAGCGGAGGAGGGTCTGGGCCAACTCTCTGCACGGCCTCCACCTTCCTCGGATCTACTCGAATACCATCACTCGACACCACGTGGCCCAAAAATGCCACCGAACTCAACCAGAATTCACATTTAGAGAACTTGGCATAAAGCTGCTTCTCCTCAGAATCTGAAGCACTATCCTCAAATGCTGCTCGTGCTCTTCCCGGCTCCGGGAATATACTAGAATATCATCAATGAAAACAATCACGAACGAGTCCGGATAAGGCCTGAACACAATGTGCATCAAATGCATAAAGGCTGCTGGGGCATTAGTCAGCCCAAAAGACATCACGAGGAACTCATAGTGACCGTACCGGGTCCTGAAGGCAGTTTTCGGGATATCTGGCTCCCGAATCTTCAGCTGGTGATACCTAGAGCGCAAATAAATCTTAGAAAACATCTGTGCGCCCTGTAACTGGTCAAATAAATCATCAATACGGGGCAAAGGATACCGGTTCTTCACTGTAACCTTATTCAGCTGACGATAGTCAATACACATACGCATAGAACCGTCTTTTTTCTTCACAAACAATACAGGAGCACCCCAAGGCGAAACACTAGGTCAAATAAAACCCTTGTCCAATAACTCCTATACTGATCCTTCAACTCCTTCAGTTCAGGAGGAGTCATACGGTACGGTGGAATGGAAATGGGCTGAGTGCCCGGCAACAAGTCAATAGCAAAGTCAATATCTCTGTCGGGCGGCATGCCCGGAAGATCAGTTGGAAATACATCAGCAAAGTCACGTACCACATGAACAGAATCAATAGAGGGAGTGTCAATACTGACGTCCCGCACATAGGCTAGATAAGCAGCACA
>JASVEL010010161.1:0-27548 GCA_032618575.1 Nicotiana noctiflora
CTGCTGGTGCCATGCGATAGGGAGGAATAGAAATGGGCTGAGTGCCCGGCACCAAGTCAATACCAAAGTCAATATCTCTGTCAGGTGGCATGCCCGGCAGGTCTGCTGGAAATACATCCGAAAACTCCCTCACAATGGGGACCGAATCAAGACTGGGTGACTCAGCCTCAACATTTCTAATGAAGGCCAAATAAGATAAACAACCTTTGCCAATCATTCATTGGGCCTTTATATGAGAAATCACCCTGTCAGACATATAATCAGTCAAGCCACGCCACTCGATCCTCGGATTACCCGGAATAGCTAGCGTGACTGTCTTGGCATGACAGTCCAGAATCGCATGGTAAGGAGATAGCCAATCCATGCCTAGAATAACAACAAAATCTACCATGCCCGGTAGTAATAAATCAACTCGGGTCTCCAGACCCCCAATAGTAATAATACAGGATCGATATACCCTGATCCACAACAACAGTATCCCCCACTGGGGTAGACACATGTACGGGCAAAGCAAGAATACCACGGGTCATACCCAAACGATGTGCAAAATAAGTAGAGACATAAGAATAGGTGGATCCGGGATCAAATAAGACAGAAGCATCCATGTGGCAGACTGAGATAACACCTGAAATGACCCCATCCGAAGCACTAGCATCCTTCCTATCCGGAAGAGCATAGAAACGAGCCTGGCCTCCACCAGTACGATCCTCACCCCTAGGGCTACCTCTGGATACTTGGCCACCAGTCCTAGCCGACTGTGCTGGCGCTGAAGAAACGGGAGTAGAAGACGAGGGCTGATCCCTCTGCTGAGACCGCTTACGAAGCCACTGAGGACACTCTCTCCTGATATGGCCCAAATCACCGCACTCAAAATAACGGCCTGAAGATGGAAGAAGGGGCTGCTGAGGACCCCTCGCTACCGATGAACCCTGTGCTGAGGAAGCAGGAGCAGAGCTCTGAGCTGGAAGAGCACTCAGTGCAGGCTGACTCTGCTGACGGCTCTGCCGACCCTGATAACCCTGCTGGCCTTGACGACCACGATCTGATGAAACCCCACTGGACTCTGTACGTCCAGACTGATGAGACCTGAAAGAGCGACCTCTGCTATGCTGGAATTGGCCCCTAGACGGAGCACCACTATAACTGCCAGTACCACGAGGCCTCTTAGCCTCTCTCTCCTCCCGCTCTCTGCGGCGATCTGTCTCAATGTGACGGGCAGCATCAACCACCTCCTCAAAGGTAACTGTCGAAACTCTCTCCCTGGTCATCAATATGCGGATGGGATAAATAAGGCCATCAATAAATCTCCGAATCCTCTCTCTCTGTCTGTAGGAACCATCCACATGGCATGACGGGCCAACTGTGTGAATCTCATCTCGTACTAATTAACCGTCATCTCTCCCTGCTTCAACCACTCGAACTGACGTCGCAGCTCCTCTCTCCGAGACCGAGGCACGTACTTCTCCAAAAATACCATGGAGAACTGCTGCCAAGTGAGGGGCACTGCCCCGCGGGCCTACGCCTCTCAAAATCCTCCCACCACTAAAATGATACACCTGTGAACCGAAAAGTGGTGAAAGAAACACCGCCGGACTCCAGAATACCCGCGGTGCGAAGCATACACTGACATTTATCAAGAAAACCCTGGGCGTCCTCGCCCTCAGCACCGCTGATTGCCGGAGGCTGTAGCCTCTCAAACCTCTCCAAATGACGTTGCTCATCGTCGGACATAACTGGAACCACATGAGTAGGAGCTGGTGCAACGGGTGCAACTGGCTGAACTGTAGCTGCCCAGGTGCCTGAATACCCTGTGCTACCGGCTCGGGTATGCGAGCCACGGGGGTCTGATTCCCTCCCCCTGCCTGTGAATGCGACGCTACAGTAGAGGCTGCAACTACCTGAGCCAAGCTAGTGCATACTGATAGAATCTGAGCCAAAGTCTCCTGAAGACCCGGTATCACAATGGGAATTGCCGGTGCCTGAACCTGAGCTACCGGAGCGTCTGCAGCTGGGACCTCATCCTAAACCTGGGCCATCGGTGCTAACGGTGGTCGTCCGCCACGTCCGTTAGCTCGTGTCCTCGCCATCTGCGAGAGAATAGAATATGGAAAAATTTAATTTCATGATAACACAAATCGCACGATATGAATCCAAGAAAATGAGGTTTTTCCTAAAGTTTCTGTAGCCCTCCGAGGATAGATACGGACGTCTACGTACCGATCCGCGAAAGCCTACTAAACCGGCTCATGACACGCGAGTCCTAATAACCTAGAGCTCTGATACCAACTTGTCACGACCCAAATCTGGTCGTGATGGCGCCCAACAATCAAGCTAGGCCAGCCAGACCAACAATTTCTGATTACATCGAATACCAGTCCCAAAATGGACAACCTAAGAAGAATATATGAGTTTAAGAACTCCAATAATAATAATAATGAACAAAGTACTGACACTCCTAAAGATCCGGAGTCACAAGTCTAGAGCCTCTAACAAAATCCAACAGGAATAGAGAGTACTGTATAGAAAATACTCAAGTCTGATTACAAAATACAAATAACAACTTGAAAAGAGGAGGAGAAGCTAGGTTCTGCGAACGTCGGCAGCTACCTCAGCAACTCGGTATGACTCCGCAAACGCTGGAAATGCTTGTCTATTGCTCCTGAGTACCTGAGTCTGCACTCAGAAGGTGTAGGGAGTAGGGGTGAGTACTAAGTACTGAATGAGTAATAAATATATACAAGTAGCTGAAAATAAGAAATCCACAGAATACCACAATATGAAGCTACACTACAGTCCGAATCTCCTACGAACTAGCATCAACAATACAATTCAGCTACCACAGAGTAATTCAACAAATAAAGATGCAATGCAATGCACATAACCGCTACGGTGTGTAGCCCGATCCAATTTAACGTCGACGGCGCTCACTGGGGGTGTGTACAGACTCCGGAGGGGCTCCTACAGCCCAAGCACAATACTGCTACGGCGTGCAGCCCGATCCTCATATCAACCACTGCGGCGTGTAGACCGATCCCATGCTCAGTCCACAATAAGCAAATAAGTCACAAAACAATTCATTTTTCTTAATTCCAAGTTCTCAATTCATAATTTATGAAAAATACTTTAACTTTATTAAATTTACAAAAGCCGGTGACTTAGCATTTCAAAAAAGTGATTTCAATTTCCAGGACTAAGATCAGTGATTTAAGCAATTATAGATATCACATAATTATTGTCCTCTAAGGACACTACAGGTCGGCACAAGGCCCCAAACAAGGCTTACAGCCCACAAATATATCAACTACAGTGTATTTCCAACACTAATAACACATTATTCACATCCGGGATGGACCAAGTCTCAATCACTAGTCACAATCAATCCCGCACCTGCCACGGTGTGCGAGCCACACCCTACTAGCGTCACAATGTGCTAAGCCGGGGTTTCGAACCCTCAGGCTACCATATACACAAACTACTCACCTTTATGTAAACGCGTGATTTTTGACCCTCCCCGAGATTTTTTATATTTTTAGCGTAAAATATTTAGTTTAGTTTTAATGTAGCTGTTTTAGCTAAATTTGGCTCTTTTACTTTATTTTTACCTTAAAATAAAAAATAACAAAATATAGTTTTATTAATGTTTCGTAGTCATTTTAAACTTGAAAAATACAAAAATAGTACTTTATATTTTTTATCCTTTTATAAAAACGAAAATAATAAAAATAGTTTCATTAATATTTTGTAGTTATTTTTGAAAAATACAAAAATAGTACTTTATATTTTTTATCTTTTTATAAAAACGAAAATAATAAAAAATAGTTTCATTAATATTTTGTAGTTATTTTAAACTTGAAAAATACAAAAATAGTACTTTATATTTTTTATCTTTTTATAAAAATGAAAATAATAAAAAATAGTTTCATTAATATTTTGTAGTTATTTTAAACTTGAAAAATATAAAAATAGTACTTTATATTTTTATCTTTTTATAAAAACGAAAATAATAAAAAAAAATAGTTTCATTAATATTTTGTAGTTATTTTAAACTTGAAAAATATAAAAAAATAGTTTTATGAGTATTCTAGTTATTTTGATTACCTAGGATTAATTAAATAACACCATTCTCGGTTCCGGGCGAAGAATAATATTCGGGTTCAAACTACCCGGTTTTATAATTTTCGGACCTAGCCCGTAATAATCCGAGTCCACTACACTAAGGGGGACAATACATAATGGATGGGGAATAAGAACAAAGACAAGAAGAAAAAGACAAAGGGATAAAAACAAAATAAAAAGACAAAAACAATATGGGACTAAAATTTTTTAAAAAAAAAAATAATAATAATAAACAATACATAGATGTACTATACTTATTCTTTAAAAAGAAGAAGAAAGAACGGAAAGAGGGGGATACGGGAGAATGGGATTGAAAGAAAAGATTTGAAAAACAAGGCATTCAAAGAAGAAGAGAAAAAGGGAATTGAAAAACAACAAAGAGAAATACAATTGAAAGAAAAAGAAAGAAAAACGAAAGAAGAGAGAAAGGAGAGAAGAAGAAAAAACGAAAGAAGGAGAAAAAATAAAAAAAACGAAAGAAGAGAGAAAGGAGAGAAGAAGAAAAAACGGCAGAAAGAAAAAGGAACCAAACAGAAAGAAAAAAGCGAAAGAGAAAGAAAAAATAAAAACGAAACAGAAAGCAAAAACACGAGTGAGCTGGGAGCTCATTTTTGAAGAAAACAGTGGGCTCTTAGGTTCATTTTTGAAGGAAGAAAAGAGTCTTCTTCGGTCATTTCGAAAAAGAAAAACCGAGAAAAAAAAATAATAATACACACAGTAGGAGGCCACAGTGGAGGAAAAAGTTTTTCTGCTTCGTCAACCTCGTTCTGCCCGTCGAATCATTTGTTCTTGGTTCCGGTTTGGTTCGAGTTCTGTCCGGAGAGGTCGAGGTTTGAGATAGTCACAAAAGGTTCGTTTTCTCGTTGCGTACGTTGAAAAAATATGCAGAAATAAAGGTGCATGTTCTTTTCCGATATTGTTCTTCTCGCTAATATTTTGGATCGTTTCGTATTTGATTTAGTTTCGTATGGTTCAGACTATTTTTGTAAATAGATGATTTTGTTGAACATGCAACGTCGAAGTTAGCTAATGAAAATGACTAATCCTTCATATGCTCGCCAACTAGTTATGCTTCCGTTGTTTATGTAATTGTTCGCCATAGTCTTGAATTTGCTCACTTAGTTAGCTACTCGTATGTTTACTCGAATTGGTTATAGTTGAGCATGATGTTGTAACATTATGGAAATTGGTTCCTTATTCCTCAACCGAACGGCGGAATTAGATTAAAGGAATCGGGGGGTGTATTTCATGTGACCCGACTCCAATTTTGAACAAGGTTAAATAAAGCGTGTCATGGACCACGGGCGCATTTCATGTAGCGTGGTTCGCAACATGTTCTAAATAATCTCGAATTAATTCTTAAATGAATATAGCGAAATGTAGTTCTCTTTTAAATCAGAATTAGAGGTGTGCCTCGCCTAACAAAATTATACAAATTGCGGGGCCCTCATAAATGTATATATATAAAAATACTTAGACTTCGTGATCAACCGTATAGCGAATTTTACGGTGTTCTCCAAAGATAATAAATGCGTAGTTGCTTTAATCACGTATTCTAATACTACCTTTCAAATACGGGTGCACATTTATGTGACCCAAATCTAAATCTCAACGAAGTCGAAACGTGTCAAAAGTCACGGGTGCACTGGTGCAACGTGGTTCGAGATACGTTTCCACTGCGTTGTAATTCATTTATAACAATAAATAATAAAAGGGTAATGAGCCCTTAATCAATAAGCGAGCCGAGCCTCGCCAAAATAACACGCAAATTGCGGGGCCCTCAACAGACGATTATTACGAAAAATGTTTAGATTCCGGGATGTGCTGTTTAGCGGATTCCACGGCCTCTCCCGAACACAAAACGCGTTAGTATCTTTAGGCGCGTATTTAATAATCTTATCTCCTTAAACTCGAGTGCACATTTATGTGACTCAAATCCAAATCTCAACGGAGTCGAAATGTGTTGACAACCACGGGTGCACTGGTGCGACGTGGTTCGAAATACATTTTCACAACGTTGTAATTCTTTGTTAAAATAATAATAATAATAATTCTTATAATAATAATAATAATCAAAAGCGGTTAAAAGTTAAAATTTGCACAGAGGTTAAAGCACATTATAAAATCAGATAAAGAGGCCAAATACGATGATTGAGCGACCGTGCTAGAACCACGGAACCCGGGAATGCCTAACACCTTCTCTCGGGTTAAAAGAATTCCTTATCCGGATTTCTGGTTCGCGGACCGTAATATAGAGTCAAACCTTTCCTCGATTCGGGATTCGAACCGGTGACTTGGGACACCATAAATTTTCCAAGTGGTGACTCTGAATCTCTTAAATGAATCCCATGTCGATTGTCCTTTAAGTGGAGAAACTCCTTTACCAACTCCATCGCGCCCTCGCGGGTGCGCGCAAAAAGGAGGTGTGACAGCTCTGGCGACTCTGCTGGGGATGATAACCCAGAACTTCGGTTCAGGGTTTAAGAATTCGAGCTCAGTTAAATTGTTGTTTTTGTCTATATCCTGATTTTATTATATGTTTAATTAATGTGCTACATGTCTACCGCTTTGATACTAGTTGCACTGTATATACAAACTGCTATATGTCTACCGCTTTGATACTAGTTGCACTGTATATACAAACTGCTATATGTTTACCGCTTTGATATTATCTTGAACTGTATATATAAACTGTGCCGAAACCCTTCTCTTCTCACCTATGGGGATGTGCTCACTGGTTGAGACTCCCTATTCTGTTAGTGTCATACCCCGAAATAATAAAGAGGCTCGGAAAGTTTCTAAGCCGGTTGGCCTTTTGGTTCCCTGAAAGGAGCTCCTTCCTCAGCCCGAGTTGTCCGCTTGGGTACACAGTCTAGATCACATACCGAGGTTCTGAGCTTAGAATAACATGACTTCATGCCGGATCCCTAGTAGGAAACGCTTATTTGCATCACGTTGCATTTGACTTAGGGGACTCAACACAGGGGTTGGGTCCGTCTAGGACAGGTGACCCGATAATCAAAGACCGAGCATATTATATGTTGCATTTATTTATCATGTATTATTATGATGATTGGTTAAATTCCTGAAAACAAAAAAAAAGAAATAGAATTTTGGAATAGAAAAATATCAAAAATATTGACGAAATGTGCTGTCGGAATGCTGTCGAAAATTTGAAAATAGGAAGAGCAATTTTGTTGAAATAATTGGTCATAAAATAATCTGACCGAACTACGCAGGTTTGATTCTCGCCATTAAGTGGGATACGTAGGCAACCCTCATCGGGTCCAACCACCCCTTCAAAAAATTAAAAAAAAAAATGTGTCGAAGTTTTAGTTTTCAATAAAATCAAAGTGATGCCATTTTGAAAAATAGCCGAATGTTCCGAAAGGACGCCGGAAGGCTGTTTTTGCAAAAATAGCCACTTTGAATCATTTTTAATAATTTGCGGGCACAACCTTGAAATACTCCTTGTGGAAATGTTGCAAGGCCATAGCCGCAAAATCAAGTTCGGGTTCACACCCCGTTTGCAAAAATAACCAAAAAAATGTCAAATTTTTAATTTTGTTATAAATAAGTCGGGTGATGCTATTCTTGCTTAAAATAAGCCGAACGTCCCTCAAAAGACGCCGGAAGGCTGTTTTTGCAAGAATAGCCACTTTGGATTTTTTTAAAATAATTTGCGGGCACAGCCTTGAAATATTCCTTGTGGAAATGTTGCAAGGCCATAGCCGCAAAATCAAGTTCGGGTTCACACCCCGTTTGCAAAAATAACCAAAAAAATGTCAAATTTTTGATTTTGTTATAAATAAGTCGGGTGATGCTATTCTTGCTTAAAATAAGCCGAACGTCCCTCAAAAGACGTCGGAAGGCTGTTTTTGCAAGAATAGCCACTTTGGATTTTTTTAAAATAATTTTGGACACAGCCTTGAAATATTCCCTCGCAGAAATGTCGAAAGGCTGTATCCGCAAAAATCAAGTTTTGAGTCATCACTCAACTTTACAAAAATAACCACTTTATCAAACAAGCCATTACACGGCCGAAATTTTTCTGAAATAGCCACATTTTTGCATTTTAACTTTCTCAGTCTTGTGTTGGCCTGTGTCGGTGCCTGAACGATGCCCCATAGGCCCCAGGATAAAATTTTGAATTTGCATCTTCTTACATAAAATTTTGCAAAAAGAGCCACTTTGTCTAAATAAGCCATTACATGGCCAATTTATGAAAAAATAGTTTTGTGTTGGTTTATGGTGATGCCGAACGATGCCCCATGAGCCACAGAATAAAAAAAAAATTTCAAGTTTTATCTTTCTTAAATAAATTTTGCAAAAATAGCCATTTTGTCAAATAAGCCATTATATGGCCAATTTTGTAGAAATAGTCATAAGTGACACCAAAAATATTCTTATTCTTGTAGAAATCTCCTACACAAGTTTGTAGTTGGAGTCGGCTTGTACAATTTTTATTCAAAAAAAAATATAATCAAATAAACATCTCTTTATTTCTTGCATTAATTTGCAAGAACTATGCTCGGTCTGATTCATGCGGGGTCATGATACGTAGGCAATCTCCATAAGATTCGACCACAACTGTATATGTGTATATATATATATATATAAAAGAAAAAAAAAGAAAAAATGGAAGTTAATAACAAGAGAGGTTTTCAAGGATAATGGAAAAGGAAAAGCTGGAATGATGCATGTAGCGAATACATATATGGTTAACTGACTAGGTGCATTACATCCAATGTGCGATAACATATCTATTAAACTCTGTGAACTTACAAGTTTGTTGCAATTTCAGAAAGTTTTGCGGTTGGCTTGACAGAATATTCTGGCCAATCACCATTACCATACTAGATCAAAAGGGCCAATTCTAGCAAGCATGTCTAGTTCCGGCAAAAGTCTCGATGGAGAGAAAACAGAGATACGGATAATGAAAGATGAGGTGGATCGGTTGAGACAACAAATAACAGAGATGCACCTAGCCTGGGCTAGGGGACAGTCACCACCAAACCTTCCTACTCTTACACCAGCTCCAGAGCGTCCGCCTATTGATCCCTCGACAAGTGCACCAATCTATCCATATTATCAAGGGAAAACCCTTATACATCCCAGGTTCCACCAGTTAGACAAAATACTCCTCCTCCGGTCACCCCTATTTTTGTGGCACCTCCACCTGCTACTTTACAGAAGTTGTCCAGTGAACCGCTTTTCCAAATACATGACAATCATTGTTACGATCCCGAGCCTACCTTTAAGGCTCCTGAACCGCATTCACACACCCCTCACTGGGATAACCCGGCAGAACCGGAAAAGTACTTCAAAAGTTTGGAGCATGAGGAAGTTATTCGGAAAGTCAAAAGCCTGGAGCAATCCTTCAGGAATATGCATGGTTTAGGCAACCAAGTCAGCGTTGCTTACAAAGATCTGTGCCCATTTCCAGATGTCCAGTTGCCCGCCGGGTTCAAAATGCCCAAGTTTGATCTATACGAGGGGCATGGTGACCCAGTAGCCCATCTCCGAGGTTTCTGCAGCAAAATGCGAGGAGCCGGAGGGCGAGATGAAATTCTGATAGCTTACTTCGGTCAGAGTTTGGGGGGATCTGCACTGGAGTGGTACACTAGGCAGGATCCCAGCAGATGGTTTACGTGGGATGATTTGGCTCAGGCATTCATTGGCCAGTTCCAGTATAATCTTGAAATAATCCCTGATCGCTTATCATTGCTCAAGCTAGAGAAGAAACCCGCCGAAAGCTTCAGAGAATTTGGGTTCCGCTGGAGGGAACAGGCAGCAAGGGTAGATCCCCCGATGAGAGAGAACGAGATGGTGGATTACTTCTTGCAGACACTGGAGCCAACTTACTTCAGTCACCTGGTGACATCAGTTGGTAAATCTTTCAACGAGGTGGTCAAAATGGGTGGAATGATAGAAGAGGGACTTAAGTCCAATAAGATCTTGAGCTATTCCGCGTTAAAAGCAACAACTCAAGCTATTCAGAATGGCACAGGGGTTGCATTCGGGAAGAAGAGAAAAGAAGAAGTTGCAACGATAGAGGAGGGTACTTGGTCCAGATCGAAAGGTCCTTCACCTCATTACCAAGCCAGACCCTACCACCCAAATCACCCTAATCACCCTCCCCGAAACACATATCCACCACCAAGGGCTTACAATAACCCTCCAGGACTAGGTTTCCGAGGGAATCATGCCTTCAGAAAGGAAAAGACACAAAGAACATTCACTGAGTTGGGAGAAACTTATACTGCTCTGTTCCACAAATTGAAGCAGATAGGTTTGTTAAGTCCTGTTGAGACAAGATTGCCAAATCCCCTACCCCCAAATGTGGATCGCTCAGTAAGCTGTGAGTATTGTTCGGGAGCTCTCGGACATGATACCGAGAAATGTTAGAAACTGAAACATGCAGTACAAAATCTTATTGACACCAATAAGATCGAGGTTCAGACACCAGAGGCACCCAACATTAATCAGAATCCATTGCCAGCTTACCCTTAGACCCATATGATCAAATTGATACGCAAGGGAAGGGAAAATTAAGAAGCTCGATCTGTATTCCAAAGCAAAACCAATCGGCAAAAGTTGGTATATGAGAAGTCATGCTTGGTAATCATGAGGAGTTTTCGGTGGTTTGTTTTTGTTGTCATTTCTTTTGTCCGAGTTGTTTCCAGAGTTGTGACCTAGATTTTGTCTTGAAGTGAAGCCCTCTTTCTTTCCATTTTTTGGTCATTTCAGTTTGCCTAGTCTTATCAAGTCTCGTTTCAGGTTTGTATTTTTTGGTTTTGCTTGTTTGTATTTGAACCTTTTCTCCGTTTAATGGAACTTTCGGTCTTTTATTACCCAGTCGTCTTTTGTTTAGTTCTTTTGTATTTAGATTTGTCATCTGTTCGAACGCCGATTCTAGTGACATGACATGCACGCATAATTGTGGCCTAATCTTAAAAGTTAATCATGAAGGAATTGGAAGATAGTCATGGCATTTTAAAAGAAATAATGATTTGAGATTATTTGGAACCCGAGTCACGTGAAATTTGGGGCGGGTAAAATACAAAGAAAGCCTTAAGGGCAAAATGACCATGTTGACATGGGGTTCGCTCGTGATACTGAAATGGAAGTGTCGTCCAGCAATACTTTAAAATGGCGGATGAAAAAGGCGAATGGACGATATGGTTATCACTCCTCGCACAACCAGAAGATGTCGTGAATATATTGTTTGTACTTGACATGTTTTGAAGATTGGAATGATGAAGGCATTTTGTTCTGCTACCCAAACACTTTATCCTTCGTTAACCCTTCGAGCCTTATTTTGATTTCTTTCATACCCCTCCTTCGGAATTGGTACCAAAATTAGAAACACAAATGGGGAAGATAAAGAAAAAAAAAACAAAAACAACCAAAAAGGAACGAAAAAGAAAAGAAAAAAAAATGAAAAAATGATGAACAAAAAATGAAAAGAAGGAATTGGGAACTACGTTTGACCTGATTCCTTAAAGAGGATACGTAGGCGCTTCACAGCTCGGTCATAGTGTAAATAAAGAAATAAGAATCCCCAAGTAAAAAAATCGGGGCAAAGAAAAATTGTGTTTATTGTAAATAAATTTAGGTCCGAAGGTTGTAAATTTTGAACCCAAAATTGATTTTGTTTTGAGCCTTCAATACCCTTTCTTTCTAGCCCTATCCAAATCTCACATTATGGTCCAAAGAAAGACCTTCCGATCAGTCTTCAAAAGATGCCGCGTCAGGCGAGGGATAGAGTCCTATCATAATATAACACGCTGATTCTTAGCAGAAAAGACTCTGATTCTCAGCAGAAAGGAAATACGAGAGAGTCTTAGAAGTGACATCCCAATCCCCAGCTAAAAGTAATACAAATGAGAGAGTCTTACCGGTGAAAACCTTCACAGGCACCATAAGGCGACGAAAGCCGAGAGAAAATCAAAATGAGAGAGGCTTGAAAGTGAAAACCCTTCGGGCATTACAAGTCGAACAAAGGTGATAATCAGATGGAAATCACGAGACAGAAATCGTGAAAGGAAATTAACGACGGAGGATAGGCCATATGTGCATGTCATGACCAGTAGAGTTGGTATCCGCGTTTGATAAGTTTTTATAGTGTTTTTTGTTAGAGAGTCAGTTCTCCTTTGTCTTCTATTTGTTGTTTCTTTTTATTTTTCTCTTTTTGTCAAAACTTCCCCCGTCAAAGTCTGTCTAATCAAAACATAGTGAGAAATGACTTCAAAACTTACCACCAACTTTCCAATTATTATGCAAGGCAAGGAAATGCCATTGACGGCAGAGAAGTATGGTGCAAAGAAGATTATTAAACCTGGGGCAGAAAATTTTCTTTTCAGTTTGAAAATTTTCTGGAAGTCAATACCCACTTGGGGAAGAAGGAAAGTCTTAAGGGAAATGGTCTTCGAACCAGTGTCATCCTCAACAACCTTCAAGAAGAGTGAAACGCCAATTTTGAGGAAATGAAAATCCCCCAGCAATGTTATCTACAGCAACTTCCGAGGTGGTCGGACAACACAGAGTGGTAAGGAAGAAAGGAAATCCCACCTTCAACAAAATAACCCCCAGCAAGTTGAGAACGGGGAAGGGATAAATGGAAAAACCCATCACCAACAGGAATATCATCTCTAGCAAATGAAATCATTCCCCAATAATGTTTTGGGAACCCCGAGCGAGGAAAAGGGGAAAAGGAAAAACCACCCCACGGGAGCGGCACAACCGCTCACAATGTTTTGAACTAACAAATTTTCTTTGATTTGAAACAGGGAAAGAAAATGCTATTGATAGCAGAAAGTCATGCCACAAGGAAGAACACCAATATTGGGGCAGAAAATTTTCTGCCGTTGTTGAAAATTTCATCGGAGAAACGAGAAGGTAATTCAAGATGACGTGTCAGGTTTGTCCACCTTCAAATAGGATGTTTCAGGTTTGTCCACCTTCGAACAGGACGTCTCAGGTTTGTACATTCTCAAACATTGATACGATGGGAGTATTCGCACTCGAATAGAATACGATGGGAGTATTCGCCCTCGAATAGAATACGATGGGAGTATTCGCCCTCGAATAGAATACAATGGGAGTATTCGCCCTCGAATAGGATACAATGGGAGTATTCGCCCTCGAATAGGATACAATGGGAGTATTCGCCCTCGAATAGAATACGATGGGAGTATTCGCCCTCGAATAGAATACGATGGGAGTATTCGCCCTCGAATAGGATACGATGGGAGTATTTGCCCTCGAATAGGATACAATGGGAGTATTCGCCCTCGAATAGGATACAATGGGAGTATTCGCCCTCGAATAGGATACAATGGGAGTATTCGCCCTCGAATAGGATACAATGGGAGTATTCGCCCTCGAACAGGATACAATGGGAGTATTCGCCCTCGAATAGGATACAATGGGAGTATTCGCCCTCGAATAGGATACAATGGGAGTATTCGCCCTCGAATAGGATACAATGGGAGTATTCGCCCTCGAATAGGATACAATGGGAGTATTCGCCCTCGAATAGAATACGATGGGAGTATTCGCCCTCGAATAGGATACAATGGGAGTATTCGCCCTCGAATAGGATACAATGGGAGTATTCGCCCTCGAATTAGGATACAATGGGAGTATTCGCCCTCGAATAGAATACAATGGGAGTATTCGCCCTCGAATAGGATACAATGGGAGTATTCGCCCTCGAATAGGATACAATGGGAGTATTCGCCCTCGAATAGAATACAATGGGAGTATTCGCCCTCGAATAGGATACAATGGGAGTATTCGCCCTCGAATAGGATACAATGGGAGTATTCGCCCTCGAATAGGATACAATGGGAGTATTCTCCCTCGAACAGGATACAATGGGAGTATTCGCCCTCGAATAGGATACAATGGGAGTATTCACCCTCGAATAGAATACAATGGGAGTATTCGCCCTCGAATAGGATACAATGGGAGTATTCGCCCTCGAATAGGATACAACGGGAGTATTCGCCCTCGAATAGAATACAATGGGAGTATTCGCCCTCGAATAGGATACAATGGGAGTATTCGCCCTCGAATAGAATACGATGGGAGTATTCGCCCTCGAATAGGATACAATGGGAGTATTCGCCCTCGAATAGGATACAATGGGAGTATTCGCCCTCGAATTAGATACAATGGGAGTATTCGCCCTCGAATAGAATACAATGGGAGTATTCGCCCTCGAATAGAATACAATGGGAGTATTCGCCCTCGAATAGAATACAATGGGAGTATTCGCCCTCGAATATAATACAATGGGAGTATTCGCCCTCGAATAGAATACAATGGGAGTATTCGCCCTCGAATAGGATACATTGGGAGTATTCGCCCTCGAATAGAATACGATGGGAGTATCCGCCCTCAAATAGGATACGACGGGACCATCCGCCCTCGAATAGGATATTTTACGTATGTTTTATCTTACATTGTCCTATGCATATTTTGTAAATTATTACCAGCATGCATTTTAAAAATTCAAAAGTTGCTACTAAAAGCAGGCGCCTACCTGTATAACAAAAGGCAAGTCTTCAGGCTTTACATTGCAGGTCTTGAAACCAGTAACCCACCATAAAGTTGAGGGTTACAACAAGAGATCCCAGCGCAAATTCAAGCGCATGAGTCAAAGGAAATAAGGGAATGAAGGAAATTTTTCCCAGCATCATTATCCTCAGCAGGCAAGTAAACAGTTCTAAAGATATCCCCAACAGTCAGGAGGGAAAGTAACACGACCCAGGAAGAAAGCAATTCTGAAACAAGGAAATTTAGGAGAAATGATGGTTCAAGAGTCGATGCATCAAGAATAAAATGGTACAAGAAGCAAAGGAAGGCGATTTATTTTGAAGTTGTAGTTGAAGTCAGGGAGCCCGCCTGAAGAATGGAGTGGCGATTTAGTTTTGAAGTTGTAATTGAAGTCAGGGAGCCCGCCTGAAGAATGGAGTGGCGATTTATTTTCAAAGGATGTTGTTGAAGTCAGGAGCCCGCCTGAAGAGAGGAATGGCGATTTATTTTCAAAAGTTGATGTTGAAGTCAGGAGCCCGCCTGAAGAGAGGAATGGCGATTTATTTTCAAAAGATGATGTTGAAGTCAGGAGCCCGCCTGAAGAGAGGAATGGCATTTTATTTTCAAAAGATGTTGTTGAGGTCAGGAGCCCGCCTGAAGAATGGAGTGGCGATTTATTTTCAAAGGATGTTGTTGAAGTCAGGAGCCCGCCTGAAGAGAGGAATGGCGTTTATTTTCAAAAGATGTTGTTGAAGTCGGGAGCCCGCCCGAAGAGAGGAATGGCGATTTATTTTCAAAAGTTGATGATTGAAGTCAGGAGCCCGCCTGAAGAGAGGAATGGCGTTTATTTTCAAAAGATGTTGTTAAAGTCAGAAGCCCGCCAGAAAAGCAGAACGATTTATTTTCAAAGGATGTTGTTGAAGTCAGGAGCCCGCCTGAAGAGAGGAATGGCGATTTATTTTCAAAAGATGTTGTTGAAGTCAAGAGCCCGCCTGAAGAGAGGAATGGCGATTTATTTTTAAAAGAGGTTGAAGTCAGGAGCCCGCCTGAAGAGAGGAATGACGTTTTATTTTCTAAATTGATGTTGAAGTCAGGAGCCCGCCTGAAGAATGGAGTGGAGATTTATTTTGAAGTTGTAGTTGAAGTCAGGGAGCCCGCCTGAAGAATGGAGTGGCGATTTATTTTGAAGTTGTAGTTGACGTCAAGGAGCCCGCCTGAAGAATGAAGCGGCGATTTATTTTTAAAGTTGGTTAAGGAAAGCGGCAGAGTGTAACGGAAATCCCCAGCATGAATCAGAAGGAAGGCAACCAGAATGCGAGTCAACAGTCCGAGGGGATCAACAGAAGTTTAGTCACAATAAACAAAAAGAAAAAAAAAAGAGGCATGAAGCCAATCCAAAATGCAGAAGTTGATGAAAGATGTGGCATGCTCAAGACATGGCCGAGGTCACAAGCACTGTATACCTGGTCTTGATTCGAAAAGCAGCACCTGCAACTAGCAAGTATCAAGGTTCAAATTTAGAGTCCGCATGAAGCACCAACCAATACTCAAGATCAAGCTTCAGAAGACTTATAGATAGGAATCTTGTAACTAGTAGCTGATAGGCTTAGTTAGTCTTTCTCATGTTTTGATTTTTGATGTAATAGCAGGACCACGGATCGGAACTTCGATGGAACAGAACCTCGACGGAACGACACCTCGACTGGCTCTCCACCTCGGTATACCCCTTCCTCACTCACTTTCGAACTACACGTGGCCCGATTCCTTTATAGCCAAGGATATGTAGGCAGCTCAGATACAAGGGCTTGGTCACATTCCTCTTCTTTTAGTTTAGTCCCTCCATATAAGGGTCGGGTCAAAAACACTTGTCTAGTCGTTCTTTGTCTGAAAACTCTTTGTGTTTTCAGTCAAAGAGGGGCAGCTGTAAACGCGTGATTTTTGACCCTCCCCGAGATTTTTTATATTTTTAGCGTAAAATATTTAGTTTAGTTTTAATATAGCTGTTTTAGCTAAATTTGGCTCTTTTACTTTATTTTTACCTTAAAATAAAAAATAACAAAATATAGTTTTATTAATGTTTCGTAGTCATTTTAAACTTGAAAAATACAAAAATAGTACTTTATATTTTTTATCCTTTTATAAAAACGAAAATAATAAAAATAGTTTCATTAATATTTTGTAGTTATTTTTGAAAAATACAAAAATAGTACTTTATATTTTTTATCTTTTTATAAAAACGAAAATAATAAAAATAGTTTCATTAATATTTTGTAGTTATTTTAAACTTGAAAAATACAAAAATAGTACTTTATATTTTTTATCTTTTTATAAAAACGAAAATAATAAAAAATAGTTTCATTAATATTTTGTAGTTATTTTAAACTTGAAAAATATAAAAATAGTACTTTATATTTTTATCTTTTTATAAAAACGAAAATAATAAAAAAAAATAGTTTCATTAATATTTTGTAGTTATTTTAAACTTGAAAAATATAAAAAAATATTTTTATGAGTATTATAGTTATTTTGATTACCTAGGATTAATTAAATAACACCATTCTCGGTTCCAGGCGAAGAATAATATTCGGGTTCAAACTACCCGGTTTTATAATTTTCGG
Source organism: Nicotiana noctiflora (assembly GCA_032618575.1). Lineage (NCBI taxonomy): Eukaryota > Viridiplantae > Streptophyta > Magnoliopsida > Solanales > Solanaceae > Nicotiana > Nicotiana noctiflora. The sequence continues at coordinate 17,280 of JASVEL010010161.1, forward strand.
ACCTAGCCCGTAATAATCCGAGTCCACTACACTAAGGGGGCCAATACATAATGGATGGGGAATAAGAACAAAGACAAGAAGAAAAAGACAAAGGGATAAAAACAAAAGAAAAAGACAAAAACAATATGGGACTAAAATTTTATTAAAAAAAAATAATAATAATAAACAATACATAGATGTACTATACTTCTTCTTTAAAAAGAAGAAGAAAGAACGGAAAGAGGGGGATACGGGAGACTGGGATTGAAAGAAAAGATTTGAAAAACAAGGCATTCAAAGAAGAAGAGAAAAAAGGAATTGAAAAACAACAAAGAGAAACACAATTGAAAGAAAAAGAAAGAAAAACAAAAGAAGAGAGAAAGGAGAGAAGAAGAAAAAACGAAAGAAGGAGAAAAAACAAAAAAAACGAAAGAAGAGAGAAAGGAGAGAAGAAGAAAAAACGGCAGAAAGAAAAAGGAACCAAACAGAAAGAAAAAAGCGAAAGAGAAAGAAAAAATAAAAACGAAACAGAAAGCAAAAACACGAGTGAGCTGGGAGCTCATTTTTGAAGAAAACAGTGGGCTCTTGGGTTCATTTTTGAAGGAAGAAAAGAGTCTTCTTCGGTCATTTCGAAAAAGAAAAACCGAGAAAAAAAAATAATAATACACACAGTAGGAGGCCACAGTGGAGGAAAAAGTTTTTCTGCTCCGTCAACCTCGTTCTGCCCGTCGAATCGTTTGTTCTTGGTTCCGGTTTGGTTCGAGTTCTGTCCGGAGAGGTCGAGGTTTGAGATCGTCACAAAAGGTTCGTTTTCTCGTTGCGTACGTTGAAAAAATATGCAGAAATAAAGGTGCATGTTCTTTTCCGATATTGTTCTTCTCGCTAATATTTTGGATCGTTTCGTATTTGATTTAGTTTCGTATGGTTCAGACTATTTTTGTAAATAGATGATTTTGTTGAACATGCAACGTCGAAGTTAGCTAATGAAAATGACTAATCCTTCATATGCTCGCCAACTAGTTATGCTTCCGTTGTTTATGTAATTGTTCGCCATAGTCTTGAATTTGCTCACTTAGTTAGCTACTCGTATGTTTACTCGAATTAGTTATAGTTGAGCATGATGTTGTCACATTATGGAAATTGGTTCCTTATTCCTCAACCGAACGGCGGAATTAGATTAAAGGAATCGGGGGGTGTATTTCATGTGACCCGACTCCAATTTTGAACAAGGTTAAATAAAGCGTGTCATGGACCACGGGCGCATTTCATGTAGCGTGGTTCGCAACATGTTCTAAATAATCTCGAATTAATTCTTAAATGAATATAGCGAAATGTAGTTCTCTTTTAAATCAGAATTAGAGGTGTGCCTCGCCTAACAAAATTATACAAATTGCGGGGCCCTCATAAATGTATATATATAAAAATACTTAGACTTCGGGATCAACCGTATAGCGAATTTTACGGTGTTCTCCAAAGGTAATAAATGCGTAGTTGCTTTAATCACGTATTCTAATACTACCTTCTCAAATACGGGTGCACATTTATGTGACCCAAATCTAAATCTCAACGAAGTCGAAACGTGTCAAAAGTCACGGGTGCACTGGTGCAACGTGGTTCGAGATACATTTCCACTGCGTTGTAATTCATTTATAACAATAAACAATAAAAGGGTAATGAGCCCTTAAACAATAAGCGAGACGAGCCTCGCCAAAATAACACGCAAATTGCGGGGCCCTCAACGGACGATTATTACGAAAAATGTTTAGATTCCGGGATGTGTGCTGTTTAGCGGATTCCACGGCCTTTCCCGAACACAAAACGCGTTAGTATCTTTAGGCGCGTATTTAATAATCTTATCTCCTTAAACTCGAGTGCACATTTATGTGACTCAAATCCAAATCTCAACGGAGTCGAAATGTGTTGACAACCACGGGTGCACTGGTGCGACGTGGTTCGAAATACATTTTCACAACGTTGCAATTCTTTGTTAAAATAATAATAATAATAATTCTTATAATAATAATAATAATCAAAAGCGGTTAAAAGTTAAAATTTGCACAGAGGTTAAAGCACATTATAAAATCAGATAAAGAGGCCAAATACGATGATTGAGCGACCGTGCTAGAACCACGGAACCCGGGAATGCCTAACACCTTCTCTCGGGTTAACCGAATTCCTTATCCGGATTTCTGGTTCGCGGACCGTAATATAGAGTCAAACCTTTCATCGATTCGGGATTCGAACCGGTGACTTGGGACACCATAAATTTTCCAAGTGGCGACTCTGAATCTCTTAAATGAATCCCATGTCGATTGTCCTTTAAGTGAAGAAACTCCTTTACCAACTCCATCGCGCCCTCGCGGGTGCGCGCAAAAAGGAGGTGTGACACTTTAGCCGGTCGTAGACTCGTCCACGATGCCTTTTCCTTTGAATTTAGCTCCCTCGTGCGTAGAATCTAGTCAAATCACAATAATTATATCAAATACGGGTCAAAGAACCATAACCCATTTCAATTTACATGAAATTCGCATAAATACACTAAGTTGGTAAACCCGACCCCGGTCCCACTGCTCGGAAAATTCCGAAATTAGTACCAACATGACCCTCATCTCGCCACGAGTCCGTGCATATAAAATTTATCGAAATCGGAGTTCAAATGGCCTTCCAAATCAAAAAATACCGTTTTCAATACTTAGGCCACAATTCTTCAAGATTCTACCCAAATTCATGAAGATTGATGTTAATTCTACCATGAAATGATGTTTTTGAGTCAAGAATCTTACCTCCGACGAATACCCGATGACTTCTCGGTGATTTCCTCGAGTTTTCTTCTCTCTAGGGCTCAAAATTATGTTTTGGGGGTGTAAACCCGTAAGCCTTCTGTTTCTGCGATTTTATTCACTGCCAGAGCTTTTTGCTCTTCGCGTTCGCGTGAGCTCCCACGCGTTCGCGATGAACAGCTCCCTCTTACTCTTCGCGAACGCGACGCTTACCACGCGTTCGCGATGCTCAATTCCAGCTACCCTTCGCGAACGCGACGCCATTCACGCGTTCGTGATGCTCAAACTCCCAGCCGCCCAAATTCATTCTACGCGTTCGCGATACTCCTCCCGCGAATGCGTAGCCTTACCTTCACACACCTACGCGAACGCGACCACTGGAACGCGAACGCGATGCACACGATCCCTTGCCTACGCGAACGCGGCTCCCCTTCTCGCGAACGCGATGCATGATCCGCCCGGCCTTCGCGAACGCGGCCCATGCCACGCGAACGCGAAGGCTTAGATGCCTGGGCAGAACGTGCAGTTTTTCTGCAGATTTTTGCCAAGTCCAAAAGCCCGGTTGATGGTCCGAAATCATCCCGAGGCCCCCGGGACCCCAACGAAAACCACCAACGTACTCCAAAACATGATACGGATTTGTTCAAATCATAAAAACACCATACTAAACATCAAAATCACCATTTACTCACGAATTCAAGCCTAAGTTTCTTCAAACTTTCAAAACTAACATTCAATCCAAAACCCGATCAAACGACGTCCGAATGACCCGAAAATTTGCGGACATATCCAAAATTACATAACGAAGCTACAGAAATTGTCGGAATTCCATTTCGACCCCCGGATCAAAATATCACCTACCATCCGGTTTTCGCCAAAATTCAACCTTCGCCAATTCAAGCCTAAACTACAACGGACCTCCGAATTCAATTCCGATTGCTCTCCTAAGTCATAAATGATCCCCCAGAACTAGTCGAATCATCAGAATCCGGTTCCGAGCACTCTAACTCAATAGTCAACTCTTGGTTGACTTCCCATATTCAAGCTTCCTTCAAACATACTATTTGCATCATTTCCAATCCAAATCACTCCTAACTCACCCGATATACTCTAATACTATAATAAAAGCATAAGATATGCAAATGCAAGGTAACGGGGTGGCAATTCCCGTTACGACAGGCCGGGTCGTTACAAGATCAGGTAAAATATACTTATCAAATTCTCCCACACTTAAACTTTTACTCGTCCTCGAGGAAAGAATTTAGAAGATTGAGGAACCTTTTTTTTCTTTTTTTTTTAACAAATAAATTTTTCAAAAAAATTAAGGACGTCACCTGATATTTCAAATTCTTTTGAACATTTTGGAACTTACTGTGTTTATACCTCCATTTTTACACTGCAAATTATTATTGTCAGAACTTTTTCACTTTTACAAAACTAAGAATAAGAAAATTATTTATTATCAATGAACCATAGGCTTGCCTTTCTTGTCAATCTCCACTAATGTAGATCAATGCTGACTTTAGAATTTTTTAGGACTTTTATTGGCTTGTAATGTTAGGCTAAGGGCTGGTAGGATATAGGAATATTTTGAGAGTGACTTAACCTTTTCCTGGCTTGATTTTATATATCGGATGAATTTATACAAGAGTAAGAATATTACGAGGGTTTAAATTCTTACAACCCTCTTTCTATTGTAAAAGAATATTCACACATATTCTTCTACTCTTTTTTTTAATTTTTTTTTTTTGAAGACACACACATATATATAACTTTTTTTTGGAGCCTTATAGATACTCAATTTATTTTCCACCATACTTTATACATAGATTATCATCCTACTGTATCTTTACCAAGCTCAGGAAAAGTAACAAAAGGGAATAGTAAATTTTTTTTTTTTTAGGTTATGAGTTTTGTATGAAGGAAAGAAAATAAAAGTTTATATAAAGCTCAAAGTTTGGTCGCTAAGGATATTTTTCATTTGGTGGGGTTATAACAGAAGGCTCAATCGATCCAAAGATGGCCTAATTCATTTTCCAAATCAGCATTTTTCTAGGATTTCGCCTTGACTGACAATAGAGGCAAGTTCTAGTTATTGATTGTCCTGATTCTCATATGTCTCAATATTTTCAAAGATCAAAGATTCATTACAATAGAGTATTTACATTTGCAAATATAAAGGTATAAAGTTAGAAGTTAAAATAATTCCAACGAATTTGAAATGCTCAAAATTCTGTCCAAAATTTAATGATCGTTATGCATGTGTAAGCTATTTAGTAAGGTGACTTTTTTTTTTTCAAATAAAGGACTTTTCGGTTGTATAGAAATAAGGTTATTAACTAGAGGATAGAACAAAGTACCAAGGAACAGAACATATTTAATGATACTAAAATTAACAAAACAGAATGCCCAAATATTTTAACATGCATTTATAGTAAAAATGGGAACTAAACAAATAAAACTTTTTTATAGGAGTAAAAATAGGAAGGCCTATAATGCTTTCCTATAATGATATTATAATAACAAATTAGAGTGCATATACTAGAACCCAAAGAAAGCTTTGAAAAATTTAGAAGGAATATATATATATATTAACAGTAAACATGTGCAAATATCATATTACAACTAAAAAAATATTTTAATATGCATCATACTTTTTATGAGAGTTTGACATTACATTGAAAACAACAGGTGAGATCAACCTTAAAGAGAACAGTAGTACTTTTAGGCTATTTACAAGCTGCTTTTAGCGGGCTATTTACACACAAAAAAAAAGTACCTCACCTGAAGCATGCCAAAGTCCCTTTTCTTGCTTCAAACTACTACTAAAAACATCAGAACAACTACTCCATATTTCAAGAATATCATAACTCCAAAAGCGTAAAACTAGTCAGAGAAGTTTTTACCATCCCCTGCTATTGAATTGTTCATTCTCTCGAATGAACAATTCAAGTGTCAGTGTTGCTCGTTTTGATGTCATCGTGTTGGAAAATGTTAAACTCATCATCAAAGTTACCAAGTTGAGGACAACGAGGATGAACAGAAGGTCCTTCATCAAAGAAATTAGAAGGACTGCCAATAGTATCAAAACCATGAAAAGGCGGCACATCTGAAAAAATCTGATTTCGATATGGCATCGGAACTAGAGTTGATGCTTCTCCTCTCTCTGAAAATATTGTAGGAGGTGGTGCTGCCATTGTCACAGAGAATTCTTGAGATTGATAGTAACCCGTATGTTCACCATGGAAGTTGTTAACACCTGGACCTGCAACAGAGTAAGGCTGAAAATTTGGTATGTTAGTGCACCTCATTGCATTAACCACATCCCACATTAAGTTTCCGATCATTTGGATAGTAGGTGACGTATTGGCAAGTTGATTCTCTAGAGTTTGGCTAAGATTATTTTGACTAGTTCTTGTTTGTGCCAACTCTGTCATGAGATGTGTCATTTTGGCGCCTAATACTCCATCCCTCGCCATTTGCTCTTTTTTAAAAATATCCCAATTCCTTGCCATATCAACTTGTGATTGTAATATTTGGTGCAGACAAGCAAGAGCATCTGACGAGTCAGTCACAGAGAAAACACCAGTTTCCCTTTGTACAGGTTGCACATCAATTTCTATTTCTGGACTTTCAGAACTTGTTTGGCCCTGTGAAACTTTTCTTTCAATGCCTCGCGGAGGTTGCAATGTAGCAATATAACTTTGATCAATAACATAAGTACTTTTAATCATCGTAAAATTACTCATGTCAACATTAAACTTTTCCGCGAGACGAGTGATGGTTGATGGGAAAAATAGAGATTTAGACTCTTCTGAAAATCGACAAACAATTATTCCGTCACTAAGTATTCTCCCCACATTTATAGGTAAACTTTTCTTAATTGCATATAACAACATCACCCTTTCCAGATTGTAATTGGATGTATTCTAATAAGGCACTAAACGTGAACTAACAAATTTACCCCATGTTCTAAGCAGTTTCTAACATACACGAACCAGCGACACTCCAAGAATTTTTGTAATAACTCCTAACTCCATTTGGAAAAAGGTCTTTGAAAGCTTCTTCTATAAAAATCTCATCTTTCCCATCAATTTTAATTTTAATTTCTTCATCATTAACATCCTTCAATCTATATAAATCGTTCAAAACAGCAGAGTTGAAAAAAATAATCTTACCGCCAATTTTCGAAGTTCTCTCAGATTTATTGATATTGGCGTAGAATTCAAGAACGATTTTAGAAACATAATCACCTGGATGCTTCACAAATCCTTCCCAACCTAGAGACTGAACATTCTCTAGAATCTTGGTTGCAATAGACCCATCTGTTGGCACAAAGACCATCTCACATTCTTCTGCAAAATATTTTTTTGTCTCTGCAAATTTTCTTACTGAATGGTCAAGATTTTTACTTTGTAAACCCAAATCTGAAAAAATCTTTTTCACATATGTCATTTTTTCTTTTATGCTCAGTGATATTTGGAATTTATAGTGAGAATATTGTTGTTTGTGATGGTAGATTGGTGGCTATATGGTGGAACAAGGATGGAGAGGTGTAGGGTATGGTAAAAAGATAAAGGGAAAGGGATAAGGTAGATGAAGTTTATTTACAGAGAGAGTTTAATGAGATTGGAATTGTAACGACTCGACCCGTCGTTACGGGAATTTACCACTCCGTCATGTTGCAATTGCATATTTTATGCTTTTATATCAGTATTAGAGTATATCAGGTGAGTTAGGAGTGATTTGGATTGAAAATGAAACAAATAGCATGTTTGAAGAAAGCTTGAATATGAAAAGTCAACCAAGAGTTGACTATTGAGTTAGAGTGCTCGGAATCGGATTCCGATGATTCGACTAGTTCCGGGGGATCATTTATGACTTAGGGGAGCGATCGGAATTGAATTTGGAGGCCCGGTGTAGAAATATGCTTGAATTGGCTAAGGTTGAATTTTGGCGAAATCCGAACGGTAGGTGAGATTTTGATCCGGGGTCGGAATGGAATTCCGCCAATTGGCAGTAGCTTCGTTAGGTGATTTTGGATGTGCCTGCAAAATTTCAGGTCATTCGGACGTCGTTTGGTCGGGTTTTTGATCGAATGTGTAATTCGGAATGTTTTAAGGAATTTAGGCTTGAATTTGATGTGAATTATGGGTTTTGGTGTTATTAGACGTGTTTTGAGGATTGGAGCAAGTTCGAATAAGGTATTAAGATGTGTTGGTATGTTTGGATGAGGTCCCGGGGCCTCGGGGTGATTTCGGATGGTTAAACGGGAGAAATTGTGGAAGAATTGCAGGTTGGGATCCTGCTTCTGTTGTTTCCGCTCCTGCGGAATTTTGGACGCAGGAGCGTGTCCGCAGAAGCGGACGAGATGCGCAGAAGCGCTTGGATCGCGGAAGCGGAAAGGAGCCCGCAGGTGCGGCACCGCTGAAGCGGATATTGAGCCGCAGAAGCGGCCAAGGGCTAAGGGGGAAGTATCGCAGAAGCGGAAGGCTAGCCGCTTAGGCGAGTCCGCAGAAGCGGAAATTTCCGCAGGAGCGGTCGAGGCTTCGCAGAAGCGGACGCGCAGAGGCGGTCCGTATGTCGCAGAAGCGGAAATGGCCGGCTAGGCCTGGAACCGCAGAAGCGACCCTTTGGTCGCGGATACGGAAGCATAGAAGCGGAAAATGTTCCGCAGAAGCGAAAATCGCTGTAAGTAAGTGTATCAGAAGTTAGAAAAATTTCAGAAACATTTTAACATTTGGGGGTCTCGGCTTAAGGGCGATTTTGGGCGATTTTGAGGAGGAAATCAAGGGAAATCATCGGGTAATCAACTATGAACTCATATTATGATTAGTATTGATAATATCATGCAATTATATCATGAAAATGGAGGAATTTGGGGTAATTATGGAGGATTTAGCCCTAGTCTTGGACTTTAGAAAATCAAGGTTTTGAACGGGCAAATGGAGTCCGATTTTGGTAAAATTGATATGCTTAGACTCGTATTGAGACGAGGGTTCCGGAAATGTGAATTTCGTAAATTTTCGAAATGTGGGCCCGGGGCTCGGGTTTTGACAACTTTGGGAATTTTGATGTAAATTGAGTTGTATTGATTGGGTGTCGTCCCATTGGCCTAAATTGTTGTATTTCTACTGTATTGGATCAGATTCTACGCGTGCGGAGCTTGATTCTCGTGGCAAGGGCATTGCGGAGTAGTCGTCGCGCCGTATCGAGGTGAGTAATAGATGTGGGTGATGACCAGCGGGTTCGAAACCCCGGTATACCACTTTGTGACGCTGTATAGCGGCGAGACACGCACACTCTTGAGAGTGCGGGGTCGATCATGAACTGGAGACTATATATTAGTCCAACCTGTTGATATACTGTATTATTGGCTATTCTAGAGCCGTCGAACCTCCTTCTCGGATGGTTGCATATATGTATATATATATTGTGATAATGGCCACTCTTGAGCCGAGAAACCCCCTTCTTGGGCGGTTGAGTATACATGTGGGCCGTGAGCCAGTTATTGGATCCCGCGAGGATCGTTATCATTGTCTTATCACATAGACATGCTAGTTTACTACTAGTCCGCAGCTATTTTTGTTATTATGCAAATTCCAATCTCTGGAACTTGATATTACTGTTTTCCAACTGAAAAATGATAAAAGAGTTTTCAAAAACTACTTTTGAGCCTGCGAGGCTGTATCTGCATATTAGCCGACTAGTAGTGGATCGGGCTGCACGCCGCAGCGAGATATATGTTGGATCGGACTGCACGCCGCCAGGGATATCTCTATGAGATGTGCTTGGGCTGTAGGAGCCCCTCCGGAGTCTGAACCCCCACAGTGAGCACGGGTACCCAAAATTTGGAGTCGGGCTACACGCCGTAGCGGTCATATCATGCATTGCATTGCATTTAGCTACATCTGCTAGCTGTTATGCTATTTATTGGTAATTGTTGGTACAGGTACAGAGAATATTGATTCTATGACAGGGTAGCCGATTATAGCTTTACATAGTGCTTTATTGCGGATTTCTTATCTGCGCTGTCTTACCCTTGTTTATTACCACTGAGTCTGGCAGTACTCATTTTACTCCCTGCACCTTGTGTGCAGATCCAGGTACCTCTCAGCAGTGATCCAGTAGCTGTGCGAGGCGACGTTTGTGGATATTCGAGGTAGCTGCAGAGTCCGCAGGACCCGATATTCCTTCCTACCGTCTTTTGATTTTGTATTGACATTTCTTTCCGCACTTGGTATCTTGTAAACCTTTATACACTCATGTTCAGTAGAGGCTCATGACTCTTGACCCTTCGGTCTATGGGAGTTGATGTATTACGGGACTTGGTTCCCCGTTTTCGTTATATGTATCATTGTTGCTTCATGAATTAATATGTTTAAATGGGTTAAAGAGAGCTTCTAGCTCCGTTGTTAAGATTGATTGGTCGGGCTGGCTTAGCAATGTGCTGGGCGCCATCACGACCGAATTTGGGGTCGTGACAAGTTGGTATCAGAGCCTAGGTTTA